>QNUK01000353.1:0-132500 GCA_013621035.1 Clarias magur | reverse complement strand
GCCGTTGCGTTCCATAACCTGAGCAGTGTGTAGTATTTAAAGAGATAATATCGCCACCTGCTGACTGTCATGCATAATTGCGTGATTTGCCATTTATCCCTGAAACGCTGAATCAGGTCAGAGTTGTTTGACATCAGAATTGGGGAAAACATCAGTTACAAATAGGAGAGGGGGAGGTGGTTATAGAGGCAATTTTACTATGACCTACAGTAAAGGCTACAGAAAGCTAAAACAAACTCAGCACTTTCGATACTTAAGTGGACTTGAAGGTGAGTACTTTTATACTTTCACTCTGGTAAAACTGTAAATACTACTTGAGTAGTATTTTACCTGTTATCTCTCTACTTCGACAGAGGTACAGGAATAATGTAGAGAGATACGTCAACGTCCAAATTTAATCCACTCTTAAAGAAAAATTCGTATTGCAAAGCGCATTTTCCCATCAGAAATAATGTAAATGCAGATCATCCGTTCCAGCCAGCCAAAACTATTACCGATAACTTACCGATATCCTAAAGGACAGGGTGTTCGTATGCCAAGGTACCTTTGTACAGTACAGTACATTGCCCATCCCTGCTCTAGACTAATCCGTATTGCTTTATAGCACCAACGCTGACACGGCAAAGTGTTTCATGCAAATGTTTTTACAACACTTTTAAAGTAAAACATACCGCACCACAAAGGTGAGGAACATGAAATCCTGGTTTTTATGTAAACATACTGTGGCTAGGGTTAGCTCAAGCACAGTCCAGCCCAGCGTTTTCACCAAGAAAGGAATTTCTGCACGATGTCTGGACTTGAAGTATTAACAGCATTGATACAATACTTAGTACCAAACTGAAGTGCAAAAAACAAAAAGACCCAGCACAATCGCTGCTCTGATATCAGTACCTATTAATTCTCTTTGTATTTTCATATTATTTTTAGAAATGTACAGTATGTATTAATAGCTTTTGATCTACATATTTAATGCTACCTATTCATCTGCATTTAACCTTGTTGTGTTTTTGTTAAAGCTGAGAAGCCGTTAGGACAGAGGAGCTGAAAAAAATAAAATAAAATAAAATAATAATAAATGCATACAGCTGTTAATATGGTGAAGATTTTTGTTAACAGGTGTTTAACTGCATGGTTTATAAAAAAAATTTTATTAAAGGAAATCTATAACGCAAAATTTTAATAATTTTTGGACATGCACACGAGTCTCCAGTGTGTGTGTGTGTGTGTGTGTGTGTGTGTGTGTGTACATATATATACAGGTAGACCGTTGATCCAATTTTTTTTACACTATGATTTTCAATTTTATTGAAATAGCCCTAATGTTTATTGTCTCAAACAGCTATATTTCTTTCTATTTAAAGCATTGAAAGCAATAAAAATATCTAATAAACCCGAAAATGCTGTGTACTTTGTATTGTTTATTGTTTAAAGGCTATGCCTTGTACAAAGCAATAATCTTTTTCCTGACAATTGTTCGCTCTACACTCCAGTCCAGTAGGTGGTGTTATTGCGCCAACTGCCCATGAAGTCAACAGAAGAAGTGATAGTCTTGGGTAAAAATGTAAGCTTTTCCAAGTTTGTAGTTACTGCAAAAGCTGTGATATATTTTTAAGGAATTCATCAATTTTAGATCATTTCATGTTTCAATTAATTTAGAATAAAAAAAAAAAAACAACTAAACCGACAAAACTGCACAGCATTAGCGTTCACAGACAAAATAAGAGAATAAGTCATTCTCTCTTTTTACAACATCATCCCAGAATCTTTAAATTCTTGTTTTCTAAACTCCGATTGGCTAAAAAAACATTCACTTCAACAAAGGGTTTTGTAAGTAGGTTGGGCTACAGGAGCCCGTTTGCATCTAAACCAACAGACACTGAAACAGCGTGCGTGTATAGGGAGTGAAACAGGAGGAAATTCTCTCATCTGAGTTGTATTTCAACTTAACAACCTGAGCTGCATTAACGTGAACATGCAACATGCTCTTTAGCTCATAAATCACAAATCCTCTGTAAATCCAGTTTGCACAATTTCTCCATGGTTTCCAAGATGTTGCATGTGTTTCTAAACTCATTTACAATGCACAGCCTGAATTTCCAGTTTATTAAATCAGAGGATCTGCAAGAACAAAACTGTGATCTTGCATACCAGCCGATGTTTAACATAGCCTCGGGTAAAGAAATCCGATTACAGCAGCTTGTAACCACACCCTCCAGACACACACACACACACAAAATGAAGAGGGTGTGTATCTGAGCACCTGCCAGTTCAGCTCCATGAGCTTTGAACTAATGTTACTGAGGCATGACTTCACTACAGTTACTGAGATTACAACACCGCTGGAGCTGATTAGGGCCGGAGCGGCGATTCATGGTATACTTCATCTGGCTCACACACAGCTCGATGTCGAGAAAACCACATCTCAGACACAACAAACACCAGAACTTACACTTGGACCTCCTATAGCCCAGAAGGGATGTATTATTAAAAGTATTAGACTTGGATGGCTACAACTGGGTTGTTTTGAACTTCACCATGCTCCTTAATCAAACTGCAGTGGACAATTTATGTGTACTCTCCTCAAGTACTCTAGCGCGACTAAGGGTGTAGTCTTGAGGAATCGTTCTCCAGGAATCCTGAAGGACTTTTCAGTTCAGGGCCTTTTTTGTTTGTTAAACTACTCAGTGACCTACGAATTATTCAAGCATTTAAATCAATCTAACCAAAGGCAAAAATAAACTAAACCAGTCAGAAACAAGTTTGATCAGGCCGTTGATTAGTATACTGCTGATGCTGAATGCTGATTGGTTGGAACAGACGAGAGTGGAAATGAGGTCGCTCCTGAAGTTGTAAACAACTGTAAACAAGCCATTTTAAAAATGGACCTGTTTAGGCATTTTTCTCATTGTCTCAGTAAACCATTTATTCTCATTTTTTAAATTTAATCTACATCATTTGCTTTAATATGAAGACATGGACAGCTCAATATTTTTTATACACAATACTGTATATTTACAAGGTTCCGAGTTGTTTGGTTTTCCTGGCGACCTGAATTCAACAGGTGCCATCACGTTCATTTTCTAATTTCTTTTTTTTTTTTTTGCTACATTTGTCTTTGCTATTTGGTGCAAATTCACCCCAAGGAGGCGCTATAATTTAGAAACTATTAGAACTACTTTTAACTTCTGAATCTTTGAACATCAAAACAGGGTTCTTTTTTCTGTTGAGTCCTTGCGAGAGTCCCAAACATCATGATGTCCCAAACATCATTTATTAAATCAAATTTTTTGTTTCAATAAAACTTTTTTTCTTGTCTTAAAAAAGATTTCATTCACATGTTGTTACAGTATGTTTATATCATAATTTCATAATATGGAGCACAAAGGGATAACGAGGTCGTGGTTAAGCGCCGGCTTTGTGGATGGAGGGTGGAGAATGAGTGCTGGTATTGGGGCTGCAACTCAGTTTGGTGTAGATTTACTGGTAGACAGATAATGGTGAAAAGAGAAGCACCGTCCGCAAGAGAGATAAGAATAAAGGGGGGCCCTATTATGCAAAATTCACTTTTTAGTCATTTTTAGACATTCTGGTTGGTCTCCAATGTTCGTGTACAAACAGAAAACAAAATAAAAAATCATTCCCTGCTTTTTGTCATTTTTCCCTATTTTCCCCCCCTATTATATCCCCCCCTATTGTGACCTCATATGATAAGAACCCGTCCCCTGGCTTGCTGCTCAGCCTTGCTGGTCCATTTAGGGGCGTGGCTTAGAAGTATCTCATTTACATAGACACTGAAATGGTGCATTTGGAAAAGGAGTGAACCAGAAGGAGATTGATGTATAAAACAGCATTATCTCAGCCTGAGAATTAGCACACACATAAACACTTTAAAGGAGCTTTGAGATCTGTGTTAACTTGTTGAAGATATAGTACAATATAATATTGGACCTTTAAGATATTACTGGTCATTATATGTTTGTTCCGCAATTTTAGAGACTTTTATGTGGTTCAAAACCACTATGAGTCTCTTAATATTATGCTGTTCATCAGGAAATGCCACATGTACTTATAAAGTCACTTCGGTAATGCAAATCATCCATTGCTGCAGCATATGCACAGGTTTCACTCACCAGGATTCGGGTGTCCTGTTTATCACCTCTGCCCTCCAGCTGCACCTTCTTTGTCAGGCTCAGTTTGAGCTGCCGGCCCACCGCCTCCTGCACGCTCTCTACAGAACACCCGAGACAGACAGACAGACAGACAGACAGATAAACACCACTTCACTCATCATGTGCTTCTGTATCCTGTAAACTCCTGTACAATCCCACAGAGTGCTTTATAATACAGGTGTAATGCATTCACTGCATGAGATCACGCATCACAGGTTCAGCTTTACAGTGTGTGTGTGTGTGTAGTAGTTATGATCCTAAAGGCTTGACTTGTAGCCCCTCCCCTCTTCCACTCTTTAACTTGGCACCAAAATCAAATGGGAAATGAGCCGATGACATCATCGCTGGAATTTTTACTCTGCATTTCGGGATGGCGGGCACGCGAAGAAAATTTTCCAAAGAGAGAAAGAGAGTCTGTGTGTATGTGTGTGTTTTTGTTGGGGGGGTGTTATCAAAGGCACAGAGAAGTCATAAAAAGAAGGTAGATAAACAGAGCGAGTGAGGTCATCTTAAGAGAAAGGGAAAGAAAAATGAGTGTACACATTGTATATGCCCATAATGCCTGAAGATTTTCCTTAATTTACCATTTTCCTGCTTACTAAATGCACATACTCACTGGCCACTTTAATTGGAACACCTGTCTGACTCTATACTTTTTCATGTGACAGCAGAAGAGAAGTTCAAGGCCACAGTTGGCGTAGTTTCATGAAAACCAAAATGTTTAAGATCCCCTGCTCTTTTCACAGTCTCCAACTTTCTGGTTTGGATGAACTTGTGCCCTTTTTACACTAAGATCCTGTTATTTTTTTGTCGTTGCTTGCCTGATTAGAACCCGATATTTTCCTCTGGTGGTGTTGTTGATAGGTTTCACTGCAAAACGCAATAAAAACCATTTGCTGGTTTTCAACTACCGAAGTGAAACTGAAACTAGTAGAGCAGAAGTCTGATGATGCTTCATTATATTAAATGTTTCTGCTAAACATTCCGTGTCATTAAATCTTTTTTTTTTTAAGTGAAACAAAACTTATTAACTTATTTCCTTATTCCGATTTGCTGCCAGTTTGATTCACTACAGAAACACAAAGAAAGCATGAGTTTGCTCCTGTACAGTATATAGTTTTGAATTGAAATGCAACCATCATATCATTGATACCAAGTCGTACAAACACAACTCCAGGTCGTATTTATTCAAATGTCAAAGGTTATGACCTTGTAGCATTTTGCAAAATCATGCACGATTCACACTCGTATAACCAAACCATTTCGAAATAATTAGATTTTGGCATCTGTGTTTCTCAATACGCTTGTGACTCAAAAAAAAAAAAGCCTGCACAGCATATTCTATAACTTTCTGAATGAAAAAAAGGACTTTTCTAAAAACTGCCAGGATGGATTTATCTTGTTTTGCCGTGAAAATACCCATCAAATGTGCACCATACATTCTTTTCTGCTAATCACAGTTGTAAAGAGCGGTCTGGCCTCTCGTCTTTCTCTTAAACGAGCTGTTTTTAGAGTGGGAGAGAACGAGGGAGAAGAGAAGTTATTAGTAGTTCCGGTTAAGTTCAAGACCTGACTTTAGTAATAACAGGAATAAGAAAAAGCAGCACTGAAACTTCACTGCAGTGTTAATGTATTGATACTGTAACTTACACACTGAGTGCAATGTGTTAAAATGCCAATTCTTATAAGTCAGCTCTTACACACACACACACACACACTGTATACTGTATACTGTATATGTGTGTGTATTTTATGTGCATTGTGTTCATTACTATAGATTGCTCAAATGATAAAATACTTTTGCCTGGAATGTTTTGTTTCTGAAGCATCCTCCATACCACAAAGACCTGATTGATGGAGAGTGAGATGTCTGTCTTTGCCGCAGGTTCTACATCTCTTCTGAGGCTCTGAGAGTTTGGGATCTTGCTCACCTCCATAGCACCGGAGCTGAGCCTGTCCAGATGCCTACTGTATCTCTAGCTACTACTTTTAAACTCGTTCCATTCACAAACACTTGCTCCGGCTATACAATTAAACCTTTAGACGTTTTTATTAGAAGCTTTACACTTTTGCCCAGATCTCGACAGAGTTTGATCACTAACATCTACAGGGAGTTCCTTGGATATAATGAATTTTTTTTTTGTTTTTTTTTTTGTGTCTGACCAGCGTTACTTTAAGTTGGGGGATAAGAATACACACACACACACACACACACACACACACACACACACACACACACACAATCATTTAAGTTTGTCACAGTGTTAAATGTGTTTTCGTACGTTCTCTTCAACTATCCATGATAAGATGGCTGACATTTATACAGAATTACTCATTACAGTATAATATTATAATATGACTTTCAGTATTGACTGAGATGTGTTCAGACAAGCCGCCCTGCGTCGAGACACGGATAACAGACGTGTAATGATTCTTGCCCCATAAGAGGGACGACCCATGTTAGATGTTTTGGAGATAAAGTCAGAGAGGCCGGACTGAGGTGGTTCAGAGGAGAGATTGTGAATAAACCGGTAGAAGGATGCTGAGGTTGGAGGTCTAGAGGAAGCCCAAGAGGAGATTTATGAATGTAGTGAAAGAGGACATAAAGTTAGTTGGTGTGAGAGTAGAGGATGCAGAGGACAGGGTTAGATGGAGGCAGATGATTGGCTGTGGCGACCCCTGAAAGGGAAAAAAGACAAAGAAGAAGAATGATTCATGCAAATTAGCCTAATCTGCATGTCTTTGGACTACGGGAGGAAACCCACCAAGCACCATGTGCACAGACCCTGAGGCGGGAATCGAACCCGGAACATGGAGGTGTAGGGCGACAGTGCTAACCACTAAGCCACTGTGCCGCCTCCTGGAATTTAATGATTTTTTTTTTTATGACTGTAAGGAATAAAAAGTGTCTCATTCACATAAATAGCTGACATTTTACTGTACACATGTCAGGTGTGGGTATGAGGATTCCTGTTTTTAAACTGTTAATTATATTGCCAAGAAATAAAATAAAATAAATAAAATAAACAAACAAAAAAAAAACATTTTGAAATGTTTCTCTACACCCACATTGGATCTCTATAAGGAAGTAGTACACATAAGTGCAAGCTGTCATTTGTTTGTTTGTTTCTTTTTTTACTGTGATTGAAAATGTAATGGTTTACAAACACAACATCATCATCACTATTATTATTATTGTTGTTGTTATAAGTAGTAGAAATATATTTAAATTAAGGAATTATTATTATTATTATTATTATTATTATTATTATTGTTGTTGTTGCTATAAGTAGTAGTAATATATTTAAATTAAGGAATTATTATTATTATTAGTAGTAGTAGTAGTAGTAGTATAATGTTTATTTTACATTTTATATTTTTCTATTTTAATAATTTATTTTGATTGCAACTTTGTAAATTGTACATATTTTTTTTTATTTTAAAGTCTTTCCACTGTTCCCTACCTAGTTATATAAGCATTATACTGCATATCATACTGTCATATAGTCGTGCATGTAAGTACCCATTGTTGACGTTTAAAGAGTTTATAGAATCAGTTAAAAGGTTAAAGCTAAAAATAATCTGATCAGCTTTAATGTAATGAGTGATATCATTATTTCAGGTAGAAGCCCATTTACATGTACGTCTGCCTGTAAGAAAGATGAACCTCTTAATTTTTTTGAAGCTGCAATTTCCTAAAAAAAATGTTGGTGTGCCAACATGTTGTTTTCCACTGGATTGGTGCATTGGTGCATTTAGGTTCATCTTTATCTATTAACTCACTTAGTACGACTTAAATATGAACTAATCCCAGTACAATGATTCAGTTTAGCTTTTCTAATGAATATCTATAGGCGCAGGTGTTTGTTTACATTCAGCAAGTTGCGCATTAGTACCTTATTTTAAAGTAGATTAATACAGTAAATCTGCCCAATAACTGTTCATAACATCGCTTTTACTCAACATTTTGACTTCGCTTACGGTGCAGGTTAGACTTCAGGCAGAGATCTAAAAGTTTCAGTAAATTCCGTCCCACTGTCAGTTTGACGCGTTGCGCAGTACGCTGTCAGAACTTGTGGTTTATAATCTGGCACATAACTGCTCATAACACTCCCACTCAATTACTGATTTCATTTGTGGCGCAAGTGTAACTTCAGGCAGATATCTAAGAACTGCAAATGTTCTGTCCACTCAGTTATTATTATTATTATTATTATTATTATTATTAACATGTTAAAGTCGAACTGCACCACATTGCATAGCGTCTCACCTGTGAGCTCAGGTAGAAATCAGACCCTCCCTGTGTTTAGTAATAACTCATCTTACCCAGCAGTTCCTCTGAGAAGTCCTCTGAGACCATCCTCACCAACACCAGTCCACAATACAGCAGTGAAGAAAAAGAGTTTACTCCTGATTGAAACTCAATCCAAATGCCTATGTGTGTGTGTGTGTGTGTGTGTTGAGTGCAGGAGCGTGTGTAAACCTGTCCTGCTGTATAATCTCTCTATCAGGTAAACCCTGCAGCTCTGTCCTGCTGCTCCTCAGACTCCCAGCTGCTTTTCTCCCTCATTTACTTTATTATTATTATTAATAATATATTTTTTTTAAATGATGATGATGATGATTATTATTAGAACTCTCCTCCTGTAATAAACGGCTTCCACCGAGCGCAGAGAGTGTTTAAACACACACGGAACTGAAGCGGAGTTTTGGACTCTGCGTGGGCGGAGTCAGGGGTTTCGGTCCTTCTAGGAATGCGCCACTCGCTTAAGCCACGCCCACTCCGCGAGCGAGACTCTATCAAATCACGCCCACAAACACTAAGTCACGCCCACTCCGCGAGCGAGACTTCTATCAAATCACGCCCACAAACACTAAGCCACGCCCACTGCACTGAGCATACCCGCGGCCAGCTCCCTATGGAAAGCCAAATCGTTCATAACCACGTTGAGATTTGTCGGCGCTTTATGTTCAAGATAAGATTAAATAAAGTCATATTTAATTGTATACTTTAAATGTTTAATATTTACAGCAGCTGTCACAGAATAACACTCTCAGACAGGTAAAACACACAAGTATAGGGAAACAATAAAATTAAACAAACCAAGTAAAGCACTGTCGCCTGGTGCGGGTTCGATTCCCGCCTCAGGCCCGTGTGTCTGGAATTTCTCCCAGCGCCTGGTGGGTTTCCTCCCACAGGCCAAATACATGCAGTTTAGGATAATTGATGTTCTGAAATTGCACATATTTTTTAGGACCCACCACGGTCGTAAAAATGGGAATAGATACAATGAGCATCACCATTCACCTATGAACGGATATAGGTGCAGTATATCTTGAGAAGGCAGCACAGTGGTTAGCGTCCTTGCACCTGCAGGGTCTGGGTTCGATTCCCGTCTCTGGTCCGTGTGCATGGAGTTTGCATGTTCACGGTGGGTTTCCTTCCACAGTCCACCTCATGCCCTACAGTAAGTCCCCTGCAACTCAGTAACTGTATACAGGATAAAGAGGTACAGTATAGACAACGCTCAGTGAGAAAGTGAGTACTATACAGTATGTAGTGAAGACATTTATGAAAATATTGTGCATACTGTATGTAAGATAATGTCCAACAGCTGCATGTACAGCTCTGGAAAAAAAAAAAGAGACCACTCCAGAAATCTTCTGGAATGTCATCAAGAGGAAGATGGATGATCACAAAATATCAAGGCAAAGCTGAGCTGTTTGCTTTTTTGCAAAAAAAAAAAAAAGTGATATGAAGTTGCTTAACTGCAATGTGAAAAAAATGGTGAAGAGCCAAAAATGCATGAAAGCTGTAAATGCAAATCGTGGTTATTCCACCAAATACCGACTTCTTAATTTAATTTAGCCAAAGCATTAACACAATTTGTTTACAAATTGTTTGCATTTTCTTTTATTTGAGTTATTAAAGCTCTGCAAGTACTGCATGATCTTGGGTTCTTTGTGTGTTCTGATGTTGCCATTTCCTTTAAATATACACTCTAAATAACAAAAGCTATATTTTTAATTTAGGAGAAATATTGTCAGCAGTTCACAAAAAAAGTAGTCAAAACTGTTCATAATCTCACCAATACATTCACCTGTAAAAAGAAACTTTATGTATAGTACAGTACAAAAAAAAAACTTACAAGAACAGTGCAGAAAAACTTGTTGCTATATGTTATATATCGGTATAATATCAGTATAATGATGATGATAATAACATGATATTATTAATATTATATTAATATAATATAGATCATACTATTTTTATTTTCCACATTTTTAGTCGGACCGCTGTGTACAAAGATTCTTAATGGGGTTAAGGTCTGAACTCTGTGGTGGACAATCCATGTGTGAATATTATGTCTTCATGCTCCTCTTTCACTGTTTGTGCCTCATGAATCCTTCAATTGCCTTGAAGTGAATTTGAATTGAATCCTTTTTTCTGATTAGACTTACTCATAATTAGATTTTTTAAAGGCAACATATACAGTACACAAGATGTATTTTCTGACCACATTTCCACATCTAAAATGATGGTTGACCATTATCCTTTCAAGTTTTATTTTTAATAATGTGTTTTAAACTTCTTATCCAAATATGATGCAGGACAATAATTTGACGCTCGTGAAACAGAATAACATTTTTGCCAGGAACACAGGATATGTCTGCTGACATGGTTGTTTAAGAAATGAGAAGCTACTCACTGCATCAGTTGGGGTTAAATAACTTGTTGCAGCTGAAACATATTATCCACTAGGAGGCTCTTAATTATGAGCTTAGTTAAATCCATATGGTGGCTTTTTTGTATACATGGGTTGTGTTCACCTTCTCTTGTGACAATTCTAGAGTCTGTTAAAGCTCTAGGCAAAAAAATAAATAAAAATAAAAACAAAGAATTATAATAAAAATGCAGCATCTATCACCATTATCTTATAAATAATTTGACACCAACAATAAAAATTGTGAAATGTGAAAATTACTATATATATATATATATATATATATAGAGAGAGAGAGAGAGAGAGAGAGAGACAGAACGTCCTCCTGTCCTTGCAAACTTTACACCTTAACACAACAGGAGTTTTAGTTAGCCCTTGGATGCCCCCTATTGGCTAAATTATTAAACACAAGCCTGAAGCCTTAAAATAACCCTGATTATTATTATTATTATTATTATTATTATTATTATTATTATTATTATATTAATCATGATTATTATTAATGATTAATTATCGTTTTGCATGATATAAGGAGCTCCCCATAAACCTTTAGGTACCACTCCAGTGACCACATGTTGTAAGGTTTAATTATGTAAATTAGGTTTTCACATTTTTTGATCAGCATTAAGAACACACATACAGTCCTCTTCAAAAGTATCGGAACAACAAGGCCCAACCTCTGTTCTTTCGCTGTACACTCATGGTATGAACATGAATATGACACAACAGATCACAATTTAAGCTTTTATTGTATGATGACTACATCCATATGTGTTAAACAACTTTATTTAATTATTGAAAATGGTAACCTTTGTCAGAATTCATCACAAATATTGAAACATGCAATTAAAGGGCTTTCACTCATTCCTTAGCCTGGGTTTACATAACCATCCTGTGATCCTGTACCATAAGTGACTCAATTATTTTACCCCCACTATGACATATATCTAATTTTTTTAGAGCAGTCACGCAAATCTGATATTTTTCAGATCGCATCTGAGTCGCTTTAGTATGCTGTCCTAGATTGGATACATATCTGATACACAGTCATGCCAGAATGAAAATGTGCAGATCAGAGTTCTTGCAAGTTTTTGCCTCTGCTCAAGCATAGGGTGCTTGCACTGACAGCATGGGGATTTCAAAGTAGATGCAATGCTAATGCTAACACAGCTAAAGTGATGCTACTGGCTTTCTTCGTTCGTCTGGACCTCAAGAAATACTAACTGCTTGCCATATACTAAGATGATTTCAAACCGCCCCTGCAACTGCAACCTCTAGTGTTTAATTCGCAGTATTACACTAATCTTGATGGTAAAAGACGCCTTGCATAGACTGAGAAGAGGATTTCAAACCGGAGCTGACAAATAGGACACGCAAATCCAAATCCAAACCACCTTGAAAAGATTTCTGGCCTTTTTGATCCTCTGCATTAATTAATTGTAGTTCTTAAAAAAAACTTTAAAAGATATTTCTATTTATTTTATTATTATTATTTTAACTATTATTTCTTTTTTGATCATTCATTTATTTAAATTATTAATTAATATTTACAACATGAATGAAAACGATTAAAATAAACAAACTAGTAAAAAAAAACCTGCAGCTATTTATTTATTTATTTATTTGCTAACGACATTCATAGATTTCTCAGGGACTTCTCAGGGACGCACTTAAGCAGGTCGAGCGCGCCCTCTAGTGGTCAGAGAGCGGTATTACACTACTGCTGGTGGTAAACACGCCTTGCATGGACTGAGAAGAGGATTTCAAATCGGGGCTGATAAACAGTACAGCATTACATCCGGTGTCTGGATAAATGCTGCTGATAAATAGGGGATTGTTTTAAGGAAACGTCTTTAAAAGGGATTTCCTGTGCTGTGTAAGGGTAAGCAGGCTCTCAAATATATTATGATGTCTAATAACCAAGATTTATTATTTTTTTTACTGAGTTGTGATGGGATTGGTTATTAGATAATAAAGCATTAAGCATATAATTATATATCATAGATAGTTCATGAGATAAATAAATGATTATGATGCATTTAAACAGCATGCAAAAATAAGGTCGTTATTATTTATTATTATTATTATTAGCACTGTAGATAATAATAGTATGGTTCGGGGTCTTGTCTATAATAAAATATAGAATAGGTTTGTATTGAACAATGAGCTGTGCTGATTTATAATAATAATAATAATATAATAAATAATAATACTCCCCTAGTTTGGTATTTATTAATCATTTTTTCATTTTGGCGAAATGTCAAAAACATGCCTGAAATGATGTATTTAGTATGATATGGTTTAGCATGGTATCCTAGCATGGTTCATAATCTCCATCAAAACAGGCCTCTGGTATACTTAGCTTTGTTTTTCAACTGATAAAAGAAAATGCATGCAGCTTCCACAAGAGGGCAGTGTAGATACATATAACGAAGGCATTAGCGGCGTGTGCGCAGCATCCAGCGTCCATCTGTGGCACCGAATGATTCAGCACTTATTGTGATACTGCATGTTGTGTTCATGGAAGCATGGAGAACTCTTCACAATGGCTAATTTCCGACATTTTATTCCATACGTGGTCATTCAAGAAGTAAATAGACGCCCATAGTTTTAGGTTTAAATGTACGCACGAGGCGTTGACCAGGTCATGACTCAGCTGAACTATAACCCAGTTAACGGTAGAAAGGCGAGTTTCTAGAAACAAATGCAAGTCACTCTGGGTTAAAGCAGCTGCCAAAAGACATACATGTTAATGTGTCCAAGTGATATAAAGAAAATAAGCAAAAATAAATAATAATAATAATAATTAAAAAAATCCTCACAAATGTATATATTAAACTTTTGACATATTGTCTAGCTTTGTATTTAAATATACATTTATGGCATTTGGCAGACGCCTTTATCCAGAGCGATGTACATTTTATTTTATTATACTGTACATCTGAGTGGTTAAGGGATCCAGTCAGTACCTGGCTCAAGGACCCAACAGGAGCAACTTGGTGGTGCTGGGATACGAACCCGCTGCTTTATAAAACAGTTATAAAATACTTATGGATGTGTTATGAAGGCCCTGTCTCACTTAACTCTCACCTATTTTAACCTTTATACATTTATTATACCACAATTGCAAAATAACTCAAGTATTTCGAAATGTTCTTGATGTTACTTGGATACATTTACATGTATGTCTTTTGGCAGCTGCCTTAATCCAGACTTGCATTTGTGTCTAGAAACACGCCTTTTTACCGTTAACATAAGTGTAGTGAAGCTGAATCATGACCTGGTCAAACTGGGCCTTTTGAAACACCTCCTGCGTGGGTGTCTATGGGTGTCTGTTTACTTGTTGCATAACCATGCATGGGATAAAATATAGCATGCGTGAATTTAGGAGCAAACAACTTCTGCATGTGATTTCTTTAATGCATTTAATTTCTTTTGAAATTATTTATTACACTTTTGAAAGATGAAACCGCTATGCTGCACTCTCAGAGTTTTTAATTCCTTTCTGTAGATAAAAAGCATAATTTCTTCTATTTTAATTCTGTTGATTTAGAAATCTTGAGATTCATATTGTTACTACTATATCACATCATTCTATTTTCTATTTAATTGTACTCTTCAGTGTAATTTATTTCTTGCTTTGAAATCCTTCCTTTGTAGGTCACAGGCACTTGTATAAGCATTATGTGACAAATAAAAGTTGAAATTGTTTACAATATATTCAAATCCAACTTGTTGAAGTTATTGAAACATTGCTGATTTTAAATTTTATTCTATTCTATTCTGTAATTAATAAATTCTATTCTATTATACTGCTATAAAAACTAGTCTGTGATATGTTTAGCAAGTTGAAAAGAAGCAGTTTCTAAGAGAGTCCGTATGAAGAGTAGTGAAATGGTGAAAAGATCAATATCGTGATGATCAAAGGGTACTCGGTAAAGTACACAGCTGTATCGGGATGACCTTTAAACGTTACAGGAGGACTCAGACTAGCTGCAGACTGAGACGATACCATGGTGTGGCTGCATACAGCACTTCCCCTGACCCTGCTGTTGGGTTACGTGACAGCTGGACTGGATAAAAGCAGAGGTACGGATTTGTATTGCTTTTACATGTACATGTATATGTATATATACTCCTGAGATCCTGGAAGATTAGACATATACATCTTTACAAAAGCGGATCTGCCGCTCACATTTCCATGTACAGTAGCTTATATAAGCGCTATAGGGTGATTTTTGCGCTGGTTAATAATTTGTTGCGCTGTGCTTACCCACCAACGATTTGTGCATGTCCAACACGATCCAAATCAGAGTCTTTGTTTCAGTTCAGTGTGAATGAAGCCCAAATCTTTCAAACTTTTGCTCAGTCTTTGAATTTGTGCTGCCATTATGGGGGATTCCTGGCTGTAAATAAGCGTAGCCCGTAAAACGCTGACCATTTGAGCCATTTTTTCTGATTTTCTTTGTAAGCATACTGTATATAGGGCTCAGGATTGTGCAGTTTAGAGTGACATATTTTTCAGCACAACCTAGGCAATGATGAAATTAATTTTAGACAAACATGACTGGGGGAAAAAAAAAAGGTCACATAGGCAAAGAAATGTTCACATGTTCTTTCTATGGCGAGATAATAATAATAATAATAATAATAATAATAATAGCATGCTTACTTTTAGAGTTCTACATAATTGTGATGTCATTTTCATATTCCGCTAGTTCCACATAACACATCCGAAAACGCCTTAACACACCCGCACTACCCAGGAATAAGCCAGTGTTTTACCAGTGAAATCCAAAACCCCCCGAGACCGCTTAGCAAGTGTTGCAACATTAGTTCATCACAAAAAAAGTGTTGAACATCGCATTAATCTTAGCTAAGTGTTTGTGGTTGCACGTGTATGATCCATTACTCAGTTCTTAATCTGAACAGCATGATACAGTACTGTAGGTGACCCGTAATATCGAGGTCAGATATTAAGTCACATACTGTAGGTTGGGTTTGTACTGTGACTAAAAGAGTGCAGGAGGTGAAATGTATCAGAACCTTATTTCTGGAAAGAATCCGTTGATAAACACCTTATCTTCCTGATCGTTTAATAGAGTTGAGAAAGTTTTAATCATATGCCTGGTTTTAAAGCACTATCCAAGCTGGGTGCTCCAGTTGTCAGGGACAGGCATGCATATTTTTATTATAAATCTACCTTGGTGGCAGTTATTTCTAGGGGTAGGAGGGAAATCCTTCTGTTAGAATGAGGTTGGGGGTTTCCTCATTTAAATACTATAAAATAGGATTTTCCATAAAATGAAGTTTTCCAAACACTCCTAAACATGCATACTCGAACTGGCCACATCTCAGCAACCAGACATGATCCATTAATAAAGTTGGTATAAACGTGGAGCTTATAGAACCAGAAATGTGAAAATATGCATAACGCAAACATGATTTAATATCTGATCTAGTAACTAATGAATTTTAACGCATCAACTAAGATCCTTGAGCTTCAGATTCTGTCCTCTCAGTCCCAGTGTTCCTGGACCAGAAGGAGGCCAGTGAAGTCATAAGCCGCCAGAAGAGAGCGAATGAAGGAAACGAAGAGAAGACGCTCCCCCACAACCTTGAGCGGGAGTGTCTGGAGGAAGTGTGTAATTATGAAGAAGCGAGAGAGGTGTTTCAGGACACTTACCGCACGGTGAGCCTCTGGAGCCATCATCCACGTATGCAGTTTTAATATTGCAGACTGGGTAGAATATGTAATAATAATAATAATTGTTATAATTATGTGTTTAACGATCCAAAATCCAGGCCACCCACAATCTCTAATTGAATGTTAGCCAAATGGTCAGATTAATGTCAGCAGTGAACAGGAAATTCATGACTGAGGATATATTTAAAATGCAAGCTTAGCAAGACTCCCAATGAATACCTGAAAACGCTGCATCTAAATTACGAACAGTAAACAGAACATTAGCAAGTGAGTAGAATTCTGGACATACCGGCCTCTGCTGGAGAGAATGTGTACTGCACTTGGATATTGTTTTAACAACGTAGTCTTTTTTTTTTTTTTTTTTCAATATAGGATATCTTTTGGTCCGTGTACATAGGTAAGTAGACCTGTTGTATTCTAATTGCATGCAAATGGTCAAAACCTCATGGTGCACTTCTTGCTTCCCTCAATACACAGCGGTGGTCAATGGTATTGCTTGCTTCCTGAAGATCATGTACGGAAATTTGCAGCAGAAGTTTGCACTTCCCTTCCGAATAGAGTTATACAGAGTAATAATAATAATAATAATAATAATGATAATAATAATAATTACACCCTGACTTGTCCAGCCATGTATTTGTTCCATCTTTTAACTAAACCAGCTGATTCTAATTAGCACAACTCGCCTATCCAGATGGGCAAGAACTAATAATGACATCACCTGTTTTGTCCACAGGGAGAACTACTGTATAATACATGGCCTATGT
This sequence comes from Clarias magur, assembly GCA_013621035.1. Classification (NCBI taxonomy): domain Eukaryota; kingdom Metazoa; phylum Chordata; class Actinopteri; order Siluriformes; family Clariidae; genus Clarias; species Clarias magur. The sequence continues at coordinate 115,132 of QNUK01000353.1, read as the reverse complement.
TGTCTTAATACTTTTGATCACCACTGTAGAAGATGTATGCGTGTAAAATTACATCTTAAAAATATTGCTAAAATGTAATGGAAGTCATTTCCAGTTTAAGGTAGAAATATTTTTCTGTAAGCCTAGTAAACCAACTAGGTCCCTAGTTGGTTTACAGAAGTTTCTAGATGTCTCGATGTCTCACAATGTTCATTACATTATTATTGTTCCGAATAACATCATTTTACAGATGGAGATCAGTGCGAAAACCAGCCATGCAAAAACGGAGCCATGTGCTCAGACAGTGTTGGTGGTTACGACTGCATCTGCAAATCAGGATTTACAGGGGTGCACTGTGAAACAGGTTTAAAAAAAAAAAGAATCACACACACACACACACACAAACATGTGTAGAGGTCAGTCAAAAATGATCCGCACTCCGGTTATATACAAAATTTTGTCGGCTTATCTAATCTGTGCTTTCTGTTTAAGGCTCCTGTCTCCCCAGTCACTGCTGTGCAGGTGTGAATGTGTTACATCAGTTCATTTGTGTGAAAAGTAGATGCCTCTCTTGTAATTTGCATGTAAGGAGAGCAGCGTGTCGTGATTCATTTTCTGTGGTCTGAGGATGCACCTGGCGCCGAATCAACTCAACAGTAGAGCATAAACAGAAGCGTTTGGGTTTCTGTGAACAAAATTTGTAGCGATGTTCTAAGGAAGGTGAAAGTTTCTTAAAGAGAATCATTACTGGTGATTCATGAATTCATCACTACGAGTCTGACAGTAAACGGCAAAGTCTGGAACGGAAACATCCTCAATTGCCGACCAAGAAAAAGTTCACAAGTCAATGATGAGTTGGAAAATGAATCAATGCTTACAGTTTTGTGGGATTCTCAAAGACCAGTATTGGAATATTATCAGGAAAAAGATTCAACAATCAAGTGCTCGTTATTGTAAGACGCTTATTGAAGAGCCGAAGCCTAAACTTTGGATTAAACACAGAGGACTGATATCCAGGGGTGTGATCTCAGATGACAATGCATGTCCACACATTGATGGATCCAAGATGGCCACCGCTCCGGAGCCACAATGGTGCTACTTTGTTTACTTGTTGTTTACTTTGTTTACATCCAAACCGTTCGACGAACGACTCCATCTCCACCACACTCCACCTGGCACTGACAAACCTTGTCAAAAAGAACACACTATAAGAGAAATAAAATAAAGATATAGCCAGAGTGTGGATAATTTTTGACCTACGTTCATGTGGTGATGTTTTTCTCACAGCACATGTAAATGAAAATGCTGCAGTTGTCAGAATTGGGTGTTTAAACATGATTTTATTTACTTCTTTTACAGATCAGACCGTATGTGTCATTGATAAGAACAAAGGCTGTAGTCAGTTCTGTAAGCCGGGCTATCAGTCATATGAGTGTTCCTGTGCTTGGGGATGGAAGCTGCAGCAGAAAGAGAAATGTATACCTGCTGGTAAGCCTTCCTGTTTCATTTGATATTTATATACATGTCAATATACCTAAAATAACATAGTAGCAACTTAATAAGACCTGAGCAACCACTTGTTACAGTATGATATACTCTCATAACCACCAAGGATGACATAACAACCACTAGCAATGTCCTAGCAACAAACCTGAAATACCATGTACTATAAAACACCCCAACTGGAACACTCCAGCAATAGCCGTTTAACATTTAAGTTTCATAACAAATCACTTCTGGCAGGTCTGCCTCTGTCCACCATTCGTCCTCTGCAGCTGATCCAGAATACAGCTGCACGTCTCATTTTCAGCCTTCTTCTCCCATACCAACCCACCCCACTTCTCCATTCTCTGCACTGGCTTCCTGTAGCTGCCTACATCAAATTTAAAACCCTGATGCAAAGCTAAAAATGACCAAGCACTCACTTGCCTCTTAGCTCTAATCACATCACTGCACGACGTTCCGTCTGATCATCCAGCTCTGCTCGCCTCATCCCACCATCTCTCAGGGATCAAGGAAGACATGCACTCATATTCTTTTTTGTCCCGGCACCTACAGTAGGTGGTGGAATTAACTTCGTCTTGATGTTTGTACAGCTGATTCTTTGACAATATTTAAACAATGACTTGACATATCATTCAATAAATGGACTTTTGCAGACGCCCTTAACCAGAGCGACTTACATTTTTATCTCATTATGCATCTGAGCAGTTGAGGGTTAAGGGCCTTGCTATAGGGCCCAACTGGGACACCCTGGTTGTCGTGGGATTTGAACTTGGGACTTTCTGAACTGTAGTCCTTAACCACCAAACTACCTCTCACTATCCCCTAGGTTCGTGTTAGGTTTAAATGAAAAAGAAGTGTGTCCAAGCTATGCTTTAAGCTAAGAGAAGAAGAGTTTTAGCTTGTCGTGTTCGCTGCACCTTGATTCACTTACTGGTCTGGGCCCGATCGACCGTGAGAGACAAACACACACACACACACACACACACACACACACACACAGACATGATGTCTTAAGATCTCTGTTTATTCTCAGCAAAGAGAGCACATTTAAACGGTGCTACGTCCCAAACATCAAAAGAACCAGTGATTAACATGTCAGTCGTAGAGGAACCCGGAGACAAAGAGAGGAAAGACATTTGCATTCTCCTGATTAAACAAAGGTTTCCAGCAGATAAGAGCCATTTGGGTGTATATCCATCTGGATACAGGATATAGAAAGTGTTTCCACATAAAGCATAAGGAAGCAATGTGAGGGGCCTATTCTCAGGGCACAGGAATGTTCTCATTAGATTATAATGTCTTACAATATTATAAATCCTTACAGTTAGTAACCTAGAAATCCAGTGTAAGTATGTATCTATCTAATGACTGAAACTTCAAAGCACTTCAAAGACATGTCTCTCTGGATAAGAGTGTCTGCCAAATGCCTAAATGTAAATTACAAATGTAAAAACAAATGGCTAGCAACAGACTAGCATTGACATGGAATATCATAGCTGGTGACTGGAAACATCAGCTTGGTATCACCACTTGGGATACCATTGTATAGCATTGAATGCCAAGAAACAACGTTCATCAACTTTGCAATCACTATAAAATGCTAGCAGCAATCTGGAAGACCATAGCAACCACTCTAGAAGAACATGCTAGGAATCAGTTGTGAGACCACAGTAACTGCCAATCAACTGGCTAGAACACTATGATGACCACCGGTGACACCATCTAAAGCACACCGACTGTACCTACTAATAACCTAGCAACCACATGTTATGTCAGAGCAACTCCCTGTCAACCATTAAGCATTGACGTGGGATCCACACCCCTGAAACCATCAGGGACACTATAGCAACAAACTAGCAAACATTTAGAAAAACATAACAGTCAACTAGTCAACAGTCAACTAGGCTCTGCACAGAAGCCACCCAGCAACAACCTGTCTACCACCTAGCAATTGTTTAGCAATACTACATCGATATGGGCTGCAACAACAAGATATTGAGATGCTAGCAAGTATCTTGGATAACAGGGACATCACCTAGCAACTTTCAAATCAATATTTCTAGGTGTGTCCATTTGTTAACATAGTTACCCAGCATATTTTACAGGAAATCTACGTCTGGGAAAATCATGAGACAGCATGTGAAAAGGAGGATGCTGTGTCAGGTGTCTGAATCTGTAGGCTGGGTGACTGTTGGCTTTCATAGAAACAAATCAGTGACTAGTTCAGGTTCCTCTTAACCCACTCACCGTGGGCCCTTTCTTTCCCCCTAAAGAGGGAATTCATACAGTCATGCTTGACCACAAATGACATAAGTTTAATAGGTCCAACAGATGGAGAAACCCCGATGCTGTACTGTTAGATGAGTAATGCTGCTTTGAGGATGTGGAGGGAATCCTCTATATAGGGTGGGTTGAGTTTTGGTTCCTCTGTTTATTTCTTTTGTGTGTGTGTGTTCCGCTTTCACTCAGGCTTGCTGCCTAGCATTCACTTCTGGCAACAATTCATGCATAGCGATGACGGGAAACGCATAAAGCAAAGCACACATACTGTAATCCATAGTGTCCACTGTTTAAGCCTCTGGAGGCTCAGCAATGTTACAGTATATGGTCATAAATGGTAGAGCATGAGGAATCACTTTCACATACAAACTGGCCAAGTTAATATATAAAAACAAACATCAACAGCTTCCACCAAAGAGTCTGTCTGAATAGCATCGATTCCAACAATGTACAAATGATCCCCAAGGTACAAACCATGCAACAATGCTCCAGTCATCTCCATATTTTGCAGAGATCATTCCCATCATGGTGGTCCACCTGTGGATAACACACCATCACTTAGTGTTAAAATATAACTGACATTTATGTCAAGCAATTCTGTTGAGGACGTACAACTACGTATGGATTTAATGAAAGATGTTTTTTCTCTCGTCAATACACAAAAGTACATAATGTGAACATGAATTTCTGACTAATGTACCTCGCTATTTAACGTGTGAGGGATAACCGGATAAGTGCTCCATCTGAATTTAATACGAAACATTCATCCCTTTTTTAAATTCTCAACAAACTCTAGATGAATATGATATTTAAGTGATGAATTTACAACTTATAATAAATATTTCATAGGGATGACGAAAAAGCTCGTTTAAACGATGACTTAACAATGATGCAGTCTCTTTTTTGCACCGGGTATATTGCAAATGGAACGCAGCGTACTGGATTTCACGGTGTACAGGTCTCACAGCCGCAAAATATTATACCATAACAATATTATATCAAAGATTTTGACTTACTGCTATTTTAACAGTTTGTTTTATTTTCTCTCAGTGTCGTTCCCATGTGGGAAGGTGAGCAGTCTGAGCCAGTGGGACAGCCGGCAGTCCAGCAACATGCGCTCCGAGTATGAAGGACTGGACTGCAACGCTGAAGAGTGTCCCTGGCAGGTACACCAGCCTAGAACAAGCATGCATGTTAACATTAATACCCTTTGCACTTGTCCTGTTAAATTGTTTTCCTGTCACATATTAAGGCTCTGCTGAGGAACAGTGCGTCGAGAGGGTTTTGCAGTGGAGTTATTGTTAAAGAGAACTTTGTACTAACCACTGCGCAGTGTGCACGCAAACACGACGACTTCCAGGTGGCTGTGGGTGAGTGATGCTTATTTGTAATACTGAAACACTGAACATACACAAAAAGTTCACAAGAAATTCACAGGGGTTACGTTCTTAGAGCTCCATCGAATGGTGAAAAAATGCAAATTTTGGATTTGGTTAAGAGAAACTTAAAATGCCTATAAATGCCTGTTATTTTTTTTTATAGTTTAAACTCTAAATATGTCCCCAAATATACTCACATACTCCCAAAACACTTCATTTCAAACTTGGCTTAATACATCACCCTTAAAAAAAAGAATGTAAAGGTAAACTGTACTACTGCTGTGTCTTTTCTTAATAGTTTAGCATTAAGATTGCTACAAGGTGTGGTATGGAGCTGCACCGTGAGATGATATAATGTCTGAGATCCCGGGTTACCAGAAACGAGATTTGCTTGGAATGATGTCAGAGCCATAGTATAACTTCAGCCGTCCTCTCCCGTCATGCAACCTGCATCCACAACAGGATGGGGGAAGGGAGCGGCCTAACTGGAATGCCCAGTACCAAAGCCAACCTCCCATCAATAAAATTTCCCATGGCCCTCGAATCGATAAGCGCCTCTGTTCAGGCTCTCCAGATCCCGGTACCTGGTAGGAAAAGCCCTGCAAAACGAGGTTTAAACTTTTGGGTTGGCACTGACCCTCCCCTACTAGGGTAACCCCGTCTGTGCCTTACCCATCTGCATGGGCTCCTCCGTTCTTCCAGCTCTAATTTTAACTCAGGCTCAAAATCAGCAACCGGATATGAAACCTCAGGTTCCATGAGCGGAGGTGAGGATTCGCCCCTATAAATGGGGAAGCGAACGGCTTGACGCTTAGAGCGGCCTTTTTGGGGTGGAGGACATGTTTTCCACCTTGAGCTGCTGGGGGGTCCGGCCTGGCGCTCACGAAGGCGGTTTTCCACCCGGAGGCTCAGCAGCATATTCAGCCATAAGGGCTGCGTCATTCCACCCCGAGCTGGTGCAAAACTCGACTGTGTAGTCTGCAACTGATCGCCCCTCTTGATGAATGGAAAGGAGGGGTGACTCTACACTGCTCGTGTATGTGGATGGTGGAAACGAAGGCATTTAGGCTCTCACGAAACAATTATTTTGCGTAATATGGTGGGTTTCCTCTGGGTACAATGGTTTCCAAAGACATGCAGATTAGGCTAATTGCCATTCCCAATTTGCCCATAGTGTGTGAAGGAGTGTGTGAGTGTGTGTGCCCACCATGTCTCTTAATACAAGATAAAGCGGTATAGAAGATGAGTGAGTGAGTGAGTGTGAGAATAAAAAATAAAATAAAATAAATAAAATTCATCAATGGTCTTGTGAATATGTGCAAAGTTTACCATTTTCACAAGATTTTTTTTCTTAAAATAAACAAGAAAATGATGTTAAAAATATGACCGAAAAAAATTATCCCATACACGTGAAAACTTCTTCCCAATTTCTTAAACTTAATTTTATCACTAATTAAAGAAGGTTCACTAAATGAATCTTTTTCTTAAAGAAGTATACTCGTGATATTTTGTATGTATTAAAAAAATATTTTACACACTTCTATTCATTTCCATTGAAACAGCACAAAAACACATTTGTTACAGGAAAGAGGGTGACATCCAGTGAGGTTGGTGAACAGACTCTGTATGTGAAGCAGGTGTATGTTCATCCTCTTTACCTGCAAGACAAACCAGAAAATGATCTGGCTGTGATAAAGCTGAGGGACAATATCGTCTTTAAGAAGAAGGTTGTGCCAGCCTGCCTGCCTGAGAGAGATTTTGCAGAAAGTGTCTTGATGTCGGGCGACTACATGGGCGTGGTTACTGGTTGGAAAGACGCCTTTGAGTTTCAGGGAAACCTCAGGCTAAATCACCTGTCTTACAGCGAACTGCAAGCTTGTGTGGAGCGCCATTCAGGCCAGGTGAAAAGATTTCTCCATTTCTATTTAATAGCAATTTGTTGTAGACATTTACTAAATTTGCTGCCCGAAGGGTTTAAATTGAGCCACATTTGTTCTGGCTTTAAGGTTAACAACAAGATGGCATGCACCCTGCCACGTTCTAAAGCAGATTGCTCCTTCAGCTCCGGCAGTCCTGTCCTCACCTTGTACAAAGAGGTCTTCTTTCTCACCGGCGTCGTGAGCCAGTCCCCACAGATGGATTGCAAGAACGGTTTTGTCTTTCAGAAGGTGTCCCGCTTCCTTCCATGGTTAAAGAATGTAATGGGCTCGGTATAAAACATGGAGATAGAAATGTTTTTGAAATATATCTATTAGCTTACTTTCCAGTTTTCCAGTGTGTGACATTTTTCAAGTGTTTTCAAAGATGTCTCAGAAACAGAGCATGGAATACATTATGCTTGATGTTTTTCCCAAACAGGTTAAACTTTCTGCTTTAATTCCTGTAGCAAAGTAATGAACACATACACACATCTGTAATATGTAATATGTGTATATTATTAATATTTATACATATACTGCACTGTGCAAAAGTCTTGACCCCTCTCATTTCTCCATTGTTTGTTTCTAAAGAGCCAGACGTTCTTGTATTTTAATGCAGTCTTCTGAAATTGTTCTCCAGGGTTTCTTGAGGATTTTCTTTTGTCTCTTATTTTCAGTCAAGTCCCTGTACCTTAGCAGCCTTGGGGGAATGTTTTGTTTGTTTGTTAAGCAACACAGTGACCTATGACTCTTTCAAGAATAAATAAAACACTTTAACTTAAGATGAACCAGTGAGAAACAGGTGTAGATGATGACAGATGATCAGGACAGTGATTAGTATACTGCTGATGTGAGATTCTGAGGACATGAGGTTGCTGCTGAGGTTGTTGCATAAACAACCAAGTTTTAAATTGTATTTCTAAGCACTTGTCACTGTAAAACATTTGTTCCTGTTTCTTTAATTTAATTAGATGAAACGAGGGAAGGCTTGAGACTATTGCACAAAAATGTACATACCTCATATATGTTCATATTCATATACGTATTTGCTTTCTGTGGCTACTCCTAAAACATCAATAGTATGAAATACTACACATGTACTAGTCATTATAATGTTTTAAGTCTAATTTAAATCTAAACTACAGTACATTACCTCTTTACACAGTGTATTCGGATTTAAGTCTTTCACAAAAATCAAGCTATAAGTAATATTAAATGATTATCATATTTAATAGCCATACTATCACACTGGATTTTTTGCAACATAACCATTTTGCAAAATCTCTCTCTTTTTTTTAAAATATATATAAAGGTTCTCCCTTTGTTATATTTCGCATATTTCCCTTACCCATTTTATTAACTAAGCCAGAACTACAGAGCTACACAAAAATGACTGCTCTCAACAAATTAAACAAACAAACAAAAAGTATTATATAATGATATACCTACTGAGTGTGATATAAGGGCAGGATTGTGAACTATATGCTATGTTATACAGTATATAACATTTTCCCCACCTTATTGTACTAGTGTCAGATTATTATTATTAGGCACTTTCCTGGCTAATAAACCTAATGAATCACAACATTTATGCCTGGTTTTATGATATATATTTATAATGGGATTAAATACATATATCGAACTTTTGTTGGTAAAAATTAATGTTGTTCCACTGTTAACCCGACTGAGTTACCATGAATTTGAAGTACTTTTCCATTAATATCATAATCTCAGCAGTACTAAAATGACACCATTAAATATATTGTTTTAAAATCAACTGTGAAGTAAAAAGCAAGAGTGCCGTCCGTGTGCCTTCAGCACCATGGACAGCCACCACAGCAATAACAAATGCACGTGGTTCCGGGGCGGAGTCAGTCGGCAACATCCACAGCTGGATTTCAACAGCTCGCAGGAATAGGAAGAAGAAATCACATCTTTTTTTGTTAAATACAGGGGTGAACATGAGCTCATGAGTGTGTTCTAAGAACATTTTCACTGATTATTAGAAAGCGCAATGCATCCTGAAATTTTTATCTGCAATGGACATTGTGTATATGGAAGCATGTGAAATTTACTTCGGAAGCTACAGAACCAGATTTTCGTCATATGCTTACAAAACGTCAATACAAACTTTTAATATTTTTTAAATGGTAGTATTAAGTAGTACTCTTCTAGAAATATTTTCCAATAAATCTAAATAAAATGAAACACAGCTGATTTACTGAAGCACACAGGTGATGTAAAAAAGATGCTGGATCCAGATACTCATTGTGATAAATTTTCCTTCTGTAACAAGGTGCAAGGTTTTGAATCTGAGCAAGCATCCATGAAAATAAACTTTGCACAGAGGCCCAGAGGCACAGGATTCACAGAGGCCCCAACCCATAGCCACATGGGGCTGCCCTAGCAGCACAATGGGGACCTACCCAACTTTATGCTTGGTGATTTTCATTTTAATGCTATGAATGATCAGTGTATCTCTTGGAGGAATAGATTTGGTGAATAGGTAGCAAAGCAACTATGCAGGAGAATGCTAAAGCCGTTTTGAGTCCTTGATTCTTCCTTTTTGTGATGATTCTTTGCGATTATACACCCTTTGCTAAATTTTTCTGTCAACAAGACCATTATCATTATAATCATGGTCAACCAAAGGGTGGGCCATTTATATGGATACACCTTAATAAAATGGGAATGGTTGGTGATATTAACGTCCTGTTTGTGGCACATTAGTATATGTGAGGGGGCAAACCTTTCAAGATGGGTGGTGACCATGGTGGCCATTTGGAAGTCGGCCATCTTGGATCCAACTTTTTTTTTTTCAATAGGAAGAGGGTCACGTGACACATCAAACTCATTGGGAATTTCACAAGAAAAACAATGGCGTGCTTGGTTTTAACGTAACTTTATTCTTTCATGAGTTATTTACAAGTTTCTGACCACTTATAAAATGTGTTCAATGTGCTGCCCATTGTGATGGCTTGTCAATGCAACCCTCTTCTCCCACTCTTCACACACTGATAGCAACACTGCAGGAGAAATGCCAGCACAGGCTTCCAGTATCCGTAGTTTCAGGTGCTGCACATCTCGTATCTTCACACCATAGACAATTGCCTTCAGACGACCCCAAAGATAAAAGTCTAAGGGGATCAGATCGGGAGATCTTGGGGGCCATTCAACTGGCCCACGACGAGCAATCCACTTTTCAGGAAACTGTTCATCTAGGAATGCTCGGACCTGACACCCATAATGTGGTGGTAAACCATCTTGCTGGAAAATCTCAGGGAACATGCCATCTTCAGTGCATAAAGAGGGAAACACATCATCATGTAGCAATTTCAAATATCCAGTGGCCTTGAGGTTTCCATTGATGAAGAATGGCCCCACTATCTTTGTACCCCATATACCACACCATACCATCACTTTTTTTGTTCCAACAGTCTTGGAGGGATCTATCCAATGTGGGTTAGTGTCAGACCAATAGTGGTGGTTTTGTTTCTTAACTTCACCATTTACATAAAAGTTTGCCTCATCACTGAACAAAATCTTCTGCGTGAACTGAGGGTCCTGCTCCAATTTTTGTTTTGCCCATTCTGCAAATTGTGTGCGCCGATCTGGGTCATCCTCGTTGAGCTGCTGCAGTAGCTGGAGTTTGTAAGGGTGCCATTTGTGAGTAGCTAAAATCCGCCGAAGGGATGTTCAACTAATGCCACTCTCCAGTGACATGCGGCGCGTGCTACGCTGTGGGCTCTTGCTGAATGAAGCTAGGACAGCCACTGATGTTTGTTCATTAGTGACAGTTTTCATGCGTCCACATTTTGGCAAATCCAACACTGAACCAGTTTCACGAAACTCAGCAAGCAGTTTGCTAACTGTAGCATGGGAGATGGGTGGTCTCGTAGCGTGGCTTGCATTGAAATCTGCTGCAATGACCCGGTTACTGCGTTCACCAGATATCAACACAATTTCGATCCGCTCATCACGTGTTAACCTCTTCGACATGTCAATGGCTGTGAAAGAGAAACTTGTAAGTAACTAATGAAAGAATGAAGTTACGTTAAAACCAAGCACACCATTGTTTTTTCTTGTGAAATTTCCAATAAGTTTGATGTGTCACATGACCCTCTTCCTATTGAAAAAACAAACGTTGGATCCAAAAGATGGCCGACTTCCAAATGGCCACCATGGTCATCAAATATCTTGAAAAGTTTGCCCCCTCACATATACTAATGTGCCACAAACAGGACGTTAATATCACCAACCATTCATATTTTATTAAGGTGTATCCATATAAATGGCCCACCCTGTATATCTCACTACTCACTTACTTCATATGAAAATAGCTATTGTCAGCATGATATATTGGCTGAATGAACTGAACTCAACATTTCCAGGCAAGTGATAAAAACCAGTGGCGTCTGTCAGGTGGGTGTAGGTGTGTGAAAGTGATCATCAGTTACAAGATTTTGTGCTCTGGTGATCAAGTCACTCATTTCATAGTAATTAATTACACAAGGGCTTGAACGGTGAAGCCCCACATAAGCAGATGCATTCAAATGGTGGCCATCCAGCAAGAAGCAGAATCCTGTTAGAGGTGAGATCTCAGAGGATGTTTTGAAGTAAAAAGAATGCTTAGAATGCTAAAAGCAACCAACCTTGCATAAGATGGGGTACAATATCAGAAAACCCCCATTGGTGGAAAGTTATGCGGCAATTAAGTACAAATAATTAGATATAATTTGTAGCTATACCTGGAACAGGGAACAGGGTCACACAAGGCTGGGAAATCACCAACTCGTGTAAACAAGTTAGGCTGATGGTGGTAGTTTAATGCTGTAGGGAAGGTTTTCTTGATAATTATCGAAACCCTAATATCAATCAAGCATGATTTGCATGCCATAGCCTACAAAAGTACAAAAAGCAACTAACTCGATAATTTGTCAGAGCTTAAATTTTGAGGACGAATCAACCTACAAAACCTACAAAGATGCATGGGAAGTGCTATGATAAAAGCATTTAATATTAATATTAATAATTTTTAACTTACTCCAATATTATGACTGGTGGTTCTGTGAGAGAAGATTATTATTTTTTAAACCTCTGCACATTCTCTCACACATCTGCACTGAGTAAACATTTGTGAAAGGACCAGGTCATCAATGCCGGAACACACTTAGCACTTTTCCCCCCTACGCCTGAATATTTGTATTTACACAGATGGCTGGAATTCAATTCAATTCAATTCAATTCAATTTTATTTCTATAGCGCTTTTAACAATGGTCATTGTCTCAAAGCAGCTTCACAGAAATGAAAAGAAGACTTATGGAAATGTATATATGTGTAAGAAAAATGTGACTAGATAATGAGACTGTCCCTGATGAGCAAGCCAAGGGTGACGGCGACAGTGGCAAGGAAAAACTCCCTGAGATGGCAACAGGAAGAAACCTTGAGAGGAACCAGACTCAACAGGGAACCCATCCTCATCTGGGTGGTAACAGATAACAGAAATTGTATAACATCATGTGTTATGATCATGGAATTAAATAAGTAATAAAAAAGTATTTCAGAATTTCAACATTTCAAGCATGATCATGGGCATGATGCTGGTTATAGCCCTACACAGGCAACAGACTGTAGCGGCGTTACCAATTTAGATTTAAATGCATTTTTATTCAACAAGTCAAACTGCTAGTGCTCCTTAAACAAAGATTTCCACTCTATTGCTTCACCTCTTCCTTTCATCCTGTCTCTCCAGTTTCACAGAGACAGTTTTGCCAGTTCCTGCCAAAACCAGCGCCCAGGCCTCAGTTGTTATTTAGATTTCACTTTCATTTCTTGGCCTCCTCTTCAATCTCTCTTTGAGCCTCATGTCTTTCCACACACACATATAAAATTTCATGGGACACATCCTGAGCCGGTTTTCTTAACCAGAATCTATTCATGAAAATGAGAACAATGATACAGACCACTGAATAGATATTTATTATAATGTTACAAAAACAGCTTTCTTCCACCTTAGAAATATTGCCAAGCTTAGGAACATTTTACCACGTACACATAACCACACATTCCAGTGCATCTATATACATATTATCATCTAATGCAGCTAATATCATAAACGACAGTGTCCTTTGAAACTGTTCCCTTTTCTCATCCCCTAATTAATGCACACACTAAAATTCTACATATGCTGTATCAGCCTCACACTGTACACTGTAGATCACTGCAGAAAGGATGTAAGCATGTTTTTGGTCAGATTACTTCAATCAAATATATTCACTCACATATGTACCAAATATGACAGTGGTGTGCACTGTTACCCTGCACCTCCAGGGTTCAGGTTTGATTCCTGGCCAGGCTTTGTGTGCATGGAGTTTGCATGTTTTCCCGTACTTAGTGGGTTTTCTCCAGATACTCTGGTTTTCTCCCAGAGTGAAAAAGTTCTCCAGATTAGGCTAATTGGTGTTTCCAAATTGCCTGTAGTGTGTGAATGAGTGTGTGTGTACTATGTGTGTATGCCCTGTAATGGATTGGCCAAGGTGTACTCCACCTTGTGTCCTAATTCTCCTAGGATAGGCTCCAGGCCCCCTGTGACCCTGAATACAGGATAAAGCAGTATACACAATGAGTGAGTGAGTGAGTGAGTGAGTGAGTAAGTGTATCAAATATAATCACATTGCTTAAACTTGCCATTAAAACGCAAAACTCTGATGGAATAAAATGATAGATAGGCCCAGGAAAGTGAGGTGCTTTTTTTTTTTTTGGCATAAATTCGATCATAGTGAGCACAACGCAAGGTACAGTAGATCGTCGACCTTAGCTGACATTAGAAAACCAAAAAAGCAACAAACGAAAGGCTTCACAATGTCACGTTTCTGGGCGCGAGGCATAAATGCAGAGGATCCAGGTGGTTCAGGGAAACGATGTTTATTGATTATAAACATAAAAACCACAAAACAAAGATACTTTATAAATGAAAACTGAAATTAAAACATGTATAGAATAACCACGAACTAAACACAGACATTAACGAGGTAAATCAACAGACGCAAGACAAGAAACTCAAAGAAACCAAACTATTTATAATAAAACTAATCACCAACTCGGCTCAGGTGAGCGCCCTTTGGTCACCTGACCGAGTTGCCCAATGGGAACTGAAGTTTAAACAAAAGGAACTACAACCAAAAACAAAGGGCGCTTTGGCGCCCTCTGAGGGTTATCCCTGACACACAAAGGTGTTTTTTTTTCAAGGCTGGAGACGTATGGTATGAATGGGTTTTTGTGTAGCACTCATTATCTCTTATCAGAAAGATAACGCCACACAAACCCATGGCAAATGGTGAAAAAAGACACTATATACAGACATGCACTGGAGAAAATATTGGTTAATAGGAAAAAAAAAAACTACATTTTATTAATGATAAACTACTATAGATAAAAGATGCATCAGACTTAATATGATACAGAACTCGGGTGAGCATCAGAAAACAAGAGCTCAGTGAACAAATCAGATGAAGAGGCCTGTCGCTTCTGAGCAAAAACCACACCTAGTGGGAATTCAGTATGGGGAATATTAACAGTAGAAAATTAATAAGATAAAAAGCATTGAAAATAAATGAATAGCACAGAAGATATGTTTACCCAGGCTCTGCCTACTATGTACTAGAGCTTGTGAAAGGAAAGGGAGTAGAGCAGATTAGCTTGACCTTGTGCTATCAGTGTGTCAGGAAGGAGAGCAGAACATACCCACTGTGCTCCTCATGGTGGAAACATACCTGCTGATGAAGTAATTGCTGATAAAGAGATGAGGGATACATGGCAAGTGCAACTTTGATTTGATTTCTGAAACATCATTCTTTGGGGAACAGAATACAAAGAGAAATGCTTAGAGTTTAGCTCACTTGGGCGTTGTTGGTGCAATAAACTCCAGCTTACTTTATCCAGATTAACCGACTACTGAGTCTTTTTAGATGCTATAATAATTGGAGTTAAAGCTTATGTTTTAGTGCTAAAGTGTAATTGGCATTAGCAGTGAAGGATAAGCATCTCCCAAAAGTATATTGTTCATATCACATTTAGAATAATTTATAATCACACTCTCCATTGTCTTCAGTTTCAAATAAGAGTGGGTTCCCTTTTGAGTCTGGTTTCTCTCAAGGTTTCTTCCTTATACCATCTAAGGGATTTTTTCTTTGCCACAGTCGACTCAGGCTTGCTCGCTAGTGATGATTTTGTCTAGCATCTAGGACTTTTTGTAAAAATGTTTTTGCTTCTTACAGTATGTTCCGTAAAGCTGCTTTGAGAGAATGTTCATTGTTAAAAGTCCTATATGGTTAAAATTGAATTGAAGTGAAATGAATTGAATAAAATAAATTGTGCAAATACCTAAGTACAGTAATTGTGCAGTAAATGCATCAAGGAATAATTCATGTCACTTCTTGGTGGGCTCCGGGTATAAGCAGAGCGCTGTCTATTAAAGCCTGATTTAATTGCGCAATTAATGTAGTTAATTTATTTAATGAAGTTTCAACCGATTTGAACTTATTGGACTTTGTTCTTTGACAATACAGTAAATAAGGTGAAGAATAGTAAATCCTGTTTCTCTACCCAAAGGGGTGAGACAGACATGCTCTTTTCTTTCCCTTTTTTCTTTTGCCATCAGTATCACTGTGGCTAGAAAGACGTTGATATAAAAATGTGCTTTGTGTGTGATTATGCCTGATTTGTGTTGTCTGAGGATATGTTTCATGTGTTTGTGCATGACAAAAGAGTGAGCTGGGTGGTGAGTATCCCTTAGAATACTTTGTGCTTTTTTTCTACAGAATTGTGTGTATAAAATATACATGGAGGAGAGGTCAGATGCAACCTTAACGACTTTTTGGAAAGCATTCCTTTCTGCCTGGGTGGTGTTTCCGAACAAGACAACTATGCGACATGTTAGAATGCGATTTATAACGCCACGGTAGACCAGGATGAGGCCTTCGTCACAAAAAAATCCCTGATGAGCAAGCCGAGGCCCAATAGCATGAAAAAACTCCCTGAGATAGCAACAGAAATAAATCTTGAAAGGAACCGAACCTAACAGAAAACCCATCCTTATTTGCGCAATAACAGATAGTAATAAAGTTCAATATAACTGATGATATGTTTAAGTTAATATGGAGTCCAGTTAAGGTTAGTGGTTAGTACTGTTGCCTTGCACTGCCAGGGTCCGAGTTCGATTCCCAGCCAGGTTCGAGTCTCGTCTCTGTGTCCATGGAGTTTGCGCGTTCTCCCCGTGCTTGGTGGGTTTCCTCCGGGTACTCCGGTTTCCTCCCACAGTCCAAAGACATGTAGGTTAGGCTAATTGGCCTTCCCAAATTGGCCGTATCTATGTGTGCCCTGCGATGGATTGGCACCCTGTCCAGGGTGTACCCCGTCTTGTGCCCTAAGTCTTCTGGGATAGGATCCAGGCCCCCGTGACCCTGAATACAGGATTAAGCGGTATAGATGATGAGTGATTGAGAAACAAAAGGTACAAAACTATAAGAAATTCCAGCCTTGAACTATTAAGCAACAGCAGTCACAAGTACAAGAACACAACAGCTGTCAGCATCAGCCTCTTTGCGACGAGATCTCCAACCGGAAGTGGGGCACCAGGACGAGTCAAGAGGGCATCGGCATCTGTAGCTCAACAGAGAGAGAGAAGGTAAGAGAAGTGAAGAAAAATAAAAATAACAGTTAGGTATGGTCACAGACTAAGCAGGACTAACTATGACAGCGTAACAAATGTAAAGCAACCAGTCACTTGACCATTAACAAAACCAAGTGATGAATAAGAGTGGGAAAGACAGCATCTAAGCATACCGGTTCACCATAATACTCCATGTGTCACCCCAAATCTGCTCCTTTACCTAAGGAAAATCTATTCACAAACGCCATGGCTAAAAGAGTAAGTTTGAGACTGTGTCTGAGTCCCGAACATTAATTAAAAGACTCTTCCATAACTTTGGGAAATTGTAAGAAAAATCTCTGCCCCTCGCTACAGTTTTCATAATGTGAGGTACTGACAAGCAGCCTGCAACCTTTGATTGAGGTAGGTATGGCGGATCATAATACACTAGCAGTTCACTCAGCTGCTAGTTACTGCACACTTTAACGCTTGGGAGCCAATGCAGTGTGGATAAGATAGGGATGATGTGCTAGTGAGGACTCTTGCTGCTGCATTCTGAACTAACTGTAGCTTGTTTATGCACCAAATGGAACATTAAGTGTTAACAGTAAGTTTAACAGTAAATTAACAGTAAGGGGTTACAATAATCAAACATTGAGGTAATGAAAGCATGAGCTAATTTTTCTGCATCTTTCAGTGACAATATATTCCTTATTTTCTCAATATTTGGTAATATTATCTACATGAGCTTCAAATTAAAAACTGGTATCAATAATCAAACCAAGATCTTCTATTGTTGTACATGATGAAACAGAAAGGCTATCCAGAGTTACTGTGTAGTCAAAAAGCTTACTTCTAATTGCATGTGGTCCTAGTACCAGTATTCCTCTCTTGTCAGGATTAAGCAGAAGGAAGTAAATTACCATTCAGTCTTTTATGTCCTTCACACATTGCTCAACTTTATTAAGCTGGCTTTTCTCATCTGTCTTTGCTGAGACATACACTCACCTAAAGGATTATTAGGGACACCATACTAATACGGTGTTTGACCCCCTTTCGCCTTCAGAACTGCCTTAATTCTACGTGGCATTGATTCAACAAGGTGCTGAAAGCATTCTTTAGAAACGTTGGCCCATATTGATAGGATAGCATCGGGCAGTTGATGGAGATTTGTGGGATGCACATCCAGGGCACGAAGCTCCCGTTCCACCACATCACAAAGATGCTCTATTGGGTTGAGATCTGGTGACTGTGGGGGCCATTTTAGTACAGTGAATTCATTGTCATGTTCAAGAAACCAATTTGAAATTATTCGAGCTTTGTGACATGGTGCATTATCCTGCTGGAAGTAGCCATCAGAGGATGGGAACATGGTGGTCATAAAGGGATGGACATGGTCAGAAACAATGCTCAATTGGCACTAACGGGCCTAAAGTGTGCCAAGAAAAGATCCCCCACACCATTACACCACCACCACCAGCCTGTACAGTGGTAATGATGGATGATGAAGGCATGATGGATCCATGTTCTCATTCTGTTTACGAGAATTCTGACTCTACCATTTGAATGTCTCCACAGAAATTGAGACTCATCAGACCAGGCAACATTTTTCCAGTCTTCAGCTGTTCAATTTTGGTGAGCTCGTGCAAATTGTAGCCTCTTTTTCCTATTTGTAGTGGAGATGAGTGGTACCTGTTGGGGTCTTCTGCTGTTGTAACCCATCCGCCTCAAGGTTGTGCCTGTTGTGGCTTCACAAATGCTTTGCTGCATACCTCGGTTGTAACGAGTAGTTATTTCAGTCCAAGTTGCTCTTCTATCAGCTTGAATCAGTCGGCCCATTCTCCTCTGACCTCTAGCATCAACAAGGCATTTTCGCCCACAGGACTGCCGCATACTGGATGTTTTTCCCTTTTCACACCATTCTTTATAACCCTAGAAATGGGTGTGCGTGAAAATCCCAGTAACTGAGCAGATTGTGAAATACTCAGACCGGCCCGTATGGCACCAACAACCATGCCACGCTCAAGATTGCTTAAATCACCTTTCTTTCCCATTCTGACATTCAGTTTGGAGTTCAGGAGATTGTCTTGACCAGGACCACACCCCTAAATGCATTGAAGCAACTGCCATGTGATTGGTTGATTAGATAATTGCATTAATGAGAAATTGAACAGGTGTTCCTAATAATCATTTAGGTGAATGTATAACGATATGTCATCAGCATATAGTGGAAATTAATATCATGCTTACAAAAGCATACCAGCAAATAATATCACAAGCACATGAGCATGGGTTCCCTATTGGGTCTGGTTTCTCTCAAGGTTTTTGATGTTCTATTGACATCTCAGGGTTTATTTTTCCTGGCTACTGTTTAAGCTCTCCGCTTGCTTCAAAAAGCAGATTGCCAGTTAGCCTAATGTAACCCTTCTGTTTTCAGCCAAGGTTAATCATCTGAGCTCCTTTTTGGATCTTTAGCTCTTTATTATTCTTGACCATCCATAAAAATCACAACATCTGCGTACATGCAAGCCATTCAGCTCTATATACTGAGCGCACAGACATAGACACCAAGCCATAACTTTCTACCGGAGATCTGTTAGAACTTGTACCCAGCACAAACATTTTATTAAAAACCTCAAGGTGTTTTACTCACATATGGTATTTTTCAGGTTTGCCAAAATGCGGTATGTCTAAGAAGCTTGTTTTGATGATCAAGAGCCTATGAATTGCCGAGCGGTAAGGATTTGTTTAGGCAGCCTTGGGCTTGATGACTGATGATGGTTCATATCCTTGACTGTAATGCATGCATTTTCCTCTCTGCAATTGAGGACTATCATTCCCTGAACACTAGCCAGGGTTACTAAGGTGCCAGTGAAGTGTTTAGTCTAAATACAGGCAGTCCCCAAACTACCTATAAACGAATTCTGCTCCGGAGCACATGCTTAGGTCAGATTTGTTCTTAGGTCTGACCAAGTGAGTCTGATAAGCTTTTGACATGGATATAAAATGTAAAGCATACTAATTCACTTTTTCCCCACACTCCCATCATATGGCCAAAATTCTGTAACCACTTTTAAGGAAATGAATCTCACAGTGGAAAGGGAATGCCAGACGCTCTATTGTCTCCAAGCTGTTTTTCACTTGATTAAACGGTGAACTCTGTTTTTCCTGAGGGTTTTCAAAAATAAGGGTTATTCACCATCGGGACAGCTTTGCAGGACAGACATTTTCTATCATCGTGCTCCCAGGCCAAGTCACTGAAACCAGGGAGGCCTACTCATTTCTCCCACACCCTCACATGCACACACATACAATATAACAAATGTTAGACATTTTATGCATTCACTAAGCACTGAAAATATTGTACGTATATAATTGTAAATATTGGTATCTGGTGCACTGCAGGGTCTATACACAATACATACAATACAATACATGTGAGCTACAGTACTTCTGTGATTTATCCACATCTACAAAAGTTCGTAGAACTGCGATCCATCTGTATCTTTGGAAATTTCTAACTTAAATGTTCGTATGTCGGGGACTAATTGTATTGTATTATACACTGTAAACCAGTGTAAAATCAGTTACATCAATTTTTTAATGTAATGATGTTTCCAATGTTAAGTAAAACAGGACTCTCAGTTTTTGAGTTTGTTGTTCTCATTCATATTAATTGTTATTTACTTGCATTACTGGGTAGCCTAATTCATACTATAATTTATCATTTTTAGTTGTTGCAAATTAAATAAATTGCTGTTGGTCTTTCGCCTGCTCCTGGCAAAGGGTCGCCACAGCGGTTTGTCACAAGTTTTAAACGCCAGATGCCGTTCTGAACACAACCCTCCCATCTGGACTTGGGACAGGCACTTCATCCAGTGGCTGGGAATCGAACCCGGCCCTTTCGCATGGCAGACGAAACACCTACCACTGAGCCACCAGTGGGAGCCCAGATTTGTAAAGATTATACTTACAGCATTATGTGAAGACAGACCAATCCACCATCTTGATCAAAACAATTCAATGTAGGCAGTTTACGTGTGCGTTGATGACGTCAGACACAAAAATCGCTCGGCTGAATGATTGTAAGTTGATTGAACTTTAAGGAGACAGTCACTGTGGCTTAAAATATCAAACTTGTTCAGCTAACTTGAAAAGTGTCATTTTTACAAACTCAAAAATACCAAAAAAGTTCGAAATACTCATCAAGGTCTATTAAGGTCCATTCCCAAGTTTCCATAAAAAACTAAACTCCTGGCAACTCTTACCTGCCAGGTATAAGATCACACAGACAAACACACGCCTAAGGTAAATTTAAAGTCAGCAATTTACTTGCATGTTTTGCAAGGTCAAAAAAAAAAGTAGAGGAAATCCACACTGACTTATGATGAAATAAGTGAATAAGGTCTGAACCACCTGTTTGACTGTATGCAGCTTTGGTAATGAGTAAGAACTACTGTGATCGTTACTAGGATGAAGAACCTGTCTGCGAAAAACAAATTGCTAAATGTATGCTTTTCAAATAATCTCTACTCCACATGTTTTTACATGCATGGATTGGAATTTGGAACTGTGTTTAGATGACTCAAGTTATTGCCTTTACTGGAAATATCATTTAATTCTAGATAAATCCTGCTTATCCCCCTTTATGCTGTGGTGTCCGTGTTCTACTGAAGGCTATTTTAGCGAAGCCAAAGTATCAACTATTTATGGTCTTTTTCCATTTTCCATGTAAGCATGAGGGGTGTTTAAGTAAAACAGCGAGTTTGGATTGTACAGAACAACAGAACACAGTGATGAGAGTAAAAACTCCCTTTATATCGCTAGATAATCACCTGCTACACTAATGCACTTATCCCAATGTTTCACTATTGCTTGGACACCAACAGGGTAGAAAGTTTTCTCAGTATGCCAGAGCCATGATCAGACTGCCTGCTTCACCGTTGAAATGCTGGTGTCCCAGGAACTTCTTTAATGGCCCAAACATGTGGGAATTGGAACTGGAGCCAGATCACGACTCCCGAGTTCCTGTAATGTGCAAGGGGTGTTGGTGAATGATTGTGTGGGTGTGTACAGTTGATAACAAGTTATATGTTGATTTGCAAGGATCAGGCATTCCACTTGCTGAATGTTTACACCATTTAAATGTATTACTGTGGCTAAGAATCTCCTCACCAAAATGTACTTAAAGTCTTCTGTAAATGTTCATTGTTTTTTTTTATCCCTCCATTAAAAAAAATTAAGTAAGTAAAAAAAATAAATAAAGGAAAATTTTAATGGAATCTTATAAACTATATTTTGGCTGCCTTGCTAACTAATCCTGTCTTTTATTTTTCTTGCTGCTCTTTAATCTATACCAAGGACGATCCAGATTTCTTCACAAGTCCACCAAAAAAAAGCCACACTCAAGAAAGTGTTACTCCCGCTGGTAATTACACCCTAATGACTCTCCCTAATATCTATTTCTATTGTTGTTACTTCCATTCATTCATTCATTCATTCATTCATTCATTCTGATTGTCCTGGCAGAGCATCACTTTGAGAAGGTCAGCCCAAGTCTTTCTGTTCCCAGTTACAGTAGATATTATCTTTCCAGCAGATCCTGGTTTTACCTCCTTCTTAAGATATATATATATTTTTGGGTAGAAGAGTAATGTTTGCTGCTATGGTAAGAACAAACACTGCTTAGGAACTGATGATCCTTGTGACGTATATTCACCCAAGTAAGTATTTGGTATTTGGTACTTGTGACGTACATTCGTCAACAGGTATGTGGTATTTGATAACTCTGACGCAGTGTGTGTACACAGCAGCTGACATTGCTCTAACCTCCTATGTGTATATAATTCACCTCCTTCATTTATATAAGTTGTTACACTACTTTGTGTCAATGACTACTAAAAGGAAGACCATTACCTGAAGACAAATTTGTCAAATGTGGAAGAGAGTTATGGAAACACTGCATCATCGTCATCATCATCATCATCATCATCATCATCATCATCATCATCATTATTATCATCATTATAAGTGAGATGCCACATCTTACTGTACCTACTTATATTGATGAAAGAAATGAAAAAAAAAAAAAACAGTTGTTTTGAAGTGCACACCTCAAAACCGAAATGTCACATCATTCTGATATATCGTCATCAGAATCACTCATGTGGTAAAGTTAAATGTCAGGGAATTTCCTCCAATCACTAAAACTCAATCATTTAAAACCCTCAGATGACTAAGGAATGGTTTAATGGTTTCTGTGATATAAAACACAATCCTAAACACCTTGGCATGCCTTATATGTCAAATATCCGATGACTAAACTCTTAAACAAAAGTACTTTCTGCGCTGCTTACTTTGGTGTTTAAAATGCAGTTTGAGAATTCCGTTTGTGTTAAAAAGTTCAGCCGCTTTGAACAATGCTTTGCTTGCCCTTATAAAGGATTAGGCTGAGATGAGTGAACTCAGGAAGAATGTTAACATTATAAATCACTGTGAGAAGTGCCTTCGCAATGTACCCATCAGCCATAACATTAACAGTACATAATATTAACATTAACATTACCAGAAACTGAAACCCAGACCCTGTGGGGTACAAATACTGGAATGTCTGGTCCAATCCTGGCAGAAAGCCAACACAATGCAACACAAATTGCTGGACAAATTCAATGCTGATGTTGATAGAAAGTCAACAGAACATCCAGTGCACCACAGCTTGCCAAGAAGAGCCCTGGGCCGCTGTCCTGACCATCAAACTAACCCAGATCCCTATCCGATTGAACACTGGATGAATCTACGGAGGCCCCACTCTGGCTACCCAGCGCGTCTGACTCCAGATCAGAAGGTTGCATGTTCAAATCACGCTGGGGTCAAAATTGTTGACAAAGGGGCAGTGGTGGCTCAGAGGGCTAAGGCACTGTGTTACTGATTAGAAGATTGGCGGTTTGATTCCCAGCTCAACCAGGTTGCCATTGTTGGCCCCTTAACCCTATCTGCTCCAAGGGGTGCTGTGTAATGGCTGACCCTGTGCTCTGACCCCAGTTACGCTGGGATATGCAAAGAAGAAATTTCACTGTGCTGTAATGTACTGTATATCTGACAGACACAGGCTTAAATGTCCTGGTGCTAGACAGCACTCACCAACAGGTCTTGGAAAGTCGTGCCCCAAAGCGCCAAGGGGAACTGGGATTCATTTGTTGCATTTTAATGTAACAGCTGTTTGTTGTATAATGCATGTGGTATAATGTTTAAGATATGTGTATGAGTTAAAATAAGTTGTACTGTATGTTTTGCAGGTTTTGTTATTAGGCTTATTATTAAGAAACTAGCAAGCCGAAATGAATTTAATTGGATGTGATGTAAAGCATTCTACTTGACTTTCAACACAAAGCATTACAGTAAATAATCGACACACTAAGTGCTAATATAACGCCAGAATGAACTGGGTGGCTTTAATATACAGTATAAGGCTACGCAAATACACAGCATGCATTACATTATATTACAACCACAGGCCACATTTAGGCTGTGTGCCTACTACAGATAGATTTCACAGTAGGTACATGATTTACATGCCATTTCCGCTATCAACTTCAGTATTCACACATCCTGTCTGCACTCATCGTGAGTAATTCTCATTTCCAGATCGTTGTGAAAGTGATGACGTCAAAAAACGGTCGAGATGGCAATACCCCAGGCAGTGTGCTGCTTTCCAGATTTCACAGACATGTAAAAAGCAGATGCCCACAAACAGCATCTGTAATGTTAGAAGGATTTGCATGGCGAGTGACAGGGACAGCAGCTTGACTAACTCATTTGGTTATATATTTGAATTAGTTTCTGGCAAAGAGTGGATCATTAACATCCTGGAAAATGTTTAAGCAAGATAGCGTATGAGATACGGTAAAGAGCACGGTAAAGTCTTAGGCATACGCAAGCAACTGCTGTACACCAATGATGTCTAACAAAAGGTTTTTACAATGAAAAATAAACAAAAAATAAAAAGCAGTCTCTAAAGTTTAAAATTTTAAATAAGTATTTCCCCTGTGTCTCAATACCTTTGAGCAGCACTGCATACAGTGGATGGATGGATGGATGGATGGATGGATGGATGGATTCCATAGACTGTAGGTCAGTCAGAAGCTCAATGTAACATGTACATCATTTTATGCTAGTTCTTAGGGAAAAACAGAAATTGACATGGCAAACTATTGAGGCATTAAGGTCCTGGCAAATGTTGTGTACAGATGCAATCAGTTTCTGGAGGATCTTTCTAGGATGGCAAATTATTATTTTCCACTGTTTCTCTATTTGTTCCAGCACAAATATAGAAACTCTATAATACAGAATGTAATGTATAACACACTCACTCTCACTCATCATCTATACCATTGTATCCTGTATTCAGGGTCACGGGGGCCTGGGGCCTATCCCTGGAGACTTTGGGCATGAGGCCAGGTACAACCTGGATAGGGTGCCAATCCAAAGCAGGGTACACACATTCTGGAACATAAATTTAGGAACGCAAATTATCCTATCTTACATGTCTTTGGACTGTAACCAGATGAAACCCACCAAGGAAAGGGAGAACATGCACACAAAGACGGGTATTGAACCTGGCCGAAAATCGAACCCAGACCCTGTGTGCAAGGTGTGCAAAGCGACAGGGCTGACCATTACACCACTACACTATTAGATCACATTGACTGAATTTTGTGTTACAGTCTGCCGTGCATCCTGTATTCTATAATAATAATAATAATAATAATAATAATAATAATAATAATAATAATAATAATATTTAAATGTATTCAATAATAAATGCTGATTTCAGGATTTTCTGCTATAAAGAAACCAAAAGGTGTGCATTTTTACACAGCACCCTGACTGTTATTAAGTGCTGACACAAGTGTCACTATACATGAATGATTTTTTTTTTTAAACTCTTGTCTTAGGTCATGTGGTGATTTTGCTTTAATTACAGTCAGAGCTGCTGTATTAAATAATCAAAAATCAGAATAGAGAATATTACTGCGGGTCAGGAGACCCTGGGAAATTTTTTACACTGATTTAATCATCAAATCAACTCGGTCAAGAGAAGTTTTTCTAAAGGTTTTAATCAAGTGTTAGCACACATCTTTTTTCTTTATATGAGAATTGAATGATATAATTTGTAACTGTTGTGATGGAACCTTACATTATGCTAATCTGTCAGCTTCTCACTCGTGATCATTTCTTAGGTGGGTCCTCTTTTTTTCCATGAGCATGTTCATGGGAATGTATTTTTGACAGTATGTTTAGTCACACTCACGTGTGAACTCTGTGCACCCTAACACGTGACATCTGCTGACAAACTGGTTGCTCCAGAACTAATATAAGGGTTTTATAGCAATGGGTGACGACTGCATTTTTTTTTAAATCCTGGAAATGTAATAAATTTCCTGTTCTTTTTTATTGAAGGTAATTGTTCTAATGCAGTACAAAATGTGAAAATCTAATGTACGGTTTTAATACTGTGTGGAAGGAAGAATGATGTTTCTTACTTTTAGAGTGGTGGCCAAAAGTGTTAGGACAACACCTACCAAGGTGGCATTGTATATAGGCATATATATAGTATTGAAAATTCTTGAACACGTTTTTTTTTTCCTGAAGTGTGTACAGTTTTACTCTGTATGTACTGTATGGTAATATTATGATAATGATATTAATATTATATGAACATAATATATATCATACTATTTTTCCTTTCCTGAAGTGTGTGTGTGTGTATATATATATATATATATATATATATATATATATATATATATATATATATATATATATATATATATATATATACATATAACTTTACATACATATAGTATATACATATATATATATATTATTTATTATTTATTATTTTATTATATATATATATATATATATTATATATATATATATATATATATATATATATATATATATATATATATATATATATATATATATATATATATATTATACATACAAATATAGTATATACAGTGTGTGTGTGTGTGTGTGTGTGTGTGTGTGTTCTTACATTTGTCACACAACTCTTATTCATCTATCCTCATGTACTAAGAACACATTTCCTTGTTAAGCTCCGGGAAGGCAATCATTAAATCATTTTTTTTTCTTCCTCAACTTATTATCAGTTAAAAGGCTGATAGTTATGCTATTAAAAGGCATATGAAAATGAGTTTGGTTAAAGCTAATCATATATAGGACAATTTAAACCTATTGAGTAACTAGATCTTTAGTAAGACCATAAAAATTTAAAAATTCGACTTCCTCATACTTCCCTCTTCTTTTAAGTTCTTTAACTTCCTTCTTCTCATTTTAGCCTGCACACGTTAACAGCATGTGACCTTTAAAATACGAGTAAAAGTCCCACTGCCCTTACATCAGCCATAATTTTAGTTTAAATTGTCAGGCATGCAAATAGGAAGTGAGAGTGATACAATTTCCTCTAACGATGCCTGAAACCACACTGCTTCTACTGTTTTTTCGTTTTATCAGCACTGACTGTAGCGGGGAGATGGATGGCTGTGTTTCCTCTAAAAGTGTGGCGTGCACAGCACTTCTGCTGTTATGCAAAAAATAAAAGTTTTAGTGAGTCAGTCTAAGCTCGATGTTCACTGAATGACTGTCACACAAAGGTGTGAGAATGTAAATTTGAATGTGAATGAGAGATATAGGGGACAGTCATAACTGTAGATAGAAACATCTGAATCAGGATGAGTAATTAGGCAGTTTTTTTTTTCTGTGACTCGATAAAAATGTTAACGAAAAAAAAAAAAAAAAAAGGAAAGAAAGAAATGCTTAACAGTATCAAAGTAGAGGAACTATCACTATACTACGTTAGATTTAACAAAGATGCATAATATAAAGAAATAACATAAAGAGTTTCATCAAGGTGATTGATGGGTTTTGCAAATGCACTTGACAATACTATCCTTGCAAGATCTGACCCAGATCAGCTGACCTTCATGTCCTAATTGAAAATTTTATCTTTGCCCTTGGTCTACTTCAGCATGTTTGTTCAATGCGGTATCAGCGCCATTCATCTCACATGGTGTACTTAATTTACCTGGAGTTAAATCTGTGCCATGAATGAAATCAAGCGGCAAGTAGCACTGGAAGTTGGAAATTGGAAGTAATTTTGCGGTACTTGGATATCTGCCATGAGTGAAAGCAAAATATTAAGAGAAAGCAGTGTCATGAACAGTTATGTGGCGGATTTAATAATCTACTTTAAAATAAGCTACCTGCTCAATGTACACAAACACCTGCTCCAGTAGATATTAATTGGAAAAGCTAAACTGAATATTTTTACTAGGATTAATTCTTATTTTCACCGCTGAAATAACAGCATTGAAGTGGTACAGTACTTACAGTAAGACAAAACTTAATCATTATTCGATCTACTTTCAATTTCTCACTTGTGATTCACTCTCTGATTACCGAACAAGGAAGGTATATAACATTTGAACTATTTCTGTCATAATCAGTATTGACTTTTTCTGTGATTTGTGCGCTGCCTTGGCATTTCTGTCGGATCAGACTGGATGGCTTGACCTCATGAAATAAAAAGAGTGTATCTACTGTAGAGCTAAACTATGTACACACGTGGACAAAATTGTTGGTATCCTTCGGTCAATGAAAGAAAAACTCTCAATGGTCACAGAAATAACTTTAATCTGACAAAAGTAATAATAAGTAAGAATTCTATGAATGTTAACCAATGAAAGTCAGACATTGCTTTTCAACCATGCTTCAACAGAATTATATATATATATAAAAAAAAAAAACTCATGGAACAGGCCTGGACAAAAATGATGGTACCCCTAACTTAATAGTTTGTTGCACAACCTTTTGAGGCAATCACTGCAATCAAACGATTCCTGTAACTGTCAATGAGACTTCTGCACCTCTCTGCAGGTATTTTGGCCCACTCCTCATGAGCAAGCTGCTCCAGTTGTTTCCGGTTTGAAGGTACCTTTTCCAGACAGCATGTTTCAGCTCCTTCCAAAGATGCTCAATAGGATTGAGGTCAGGGCTCATAGAAGGCCACTTTAGAATAGTCCAATGTTTTCCTCTTAGCCATTCTTGGGTGTTTTTAGCTGTGTGTTTTGGGTCATTGTCCTGTTGCAAGAAAGAGTTTTTCTTTCATCGACCGAAGGGTACCAACAATTTTGTC
Source organism: Clarias magur (assembly GCA_013621035.1). Lineage (NCBI taxonomy): Eukaryota > Metazoa > Chordata > Actinopteri > Siluriformes > Clariidae > Clarias > Clarias magur. Next base: position 86,196 of record QNUK01000353.1, on the reverse strand, counting down.
CACGTGTGTATATTGCAAACTGTAAAGAAGAAGCATTAAAAAGATTTATTTATGTAAAGCAAATTCACTGTGGTCTGACCATAGAATTAATGGAGAAAAGAGAGAGAGAGAGAGATCTGTAACTCAAGGTTGCTCAGTTCATGCTGCATGTCCAAGTATAGTGTGGTGTCTGTTCCTCTATAGATGCCAGATAACGGTTTACAACAAATTTCAGTTGGAAGCCTCAGTTGAGTCAGCTTGTGCAGAGACAGGCCCTTGTGACTAACCATGAACAATACTTTAATACAGACCACACTAAAATTATACATCTCAGTCTGCTGAGTTTACATCTTGCCATGATGGAGAAGGGTTGTGACTAATTAGCCTGTCTAAGGCTTAGAATGGTAGTTAGAGATTCACATGGAAGGAACATAATGAGTCACTCACAGGTGGTGACTTATGTAGCGTTTCTGACTGCTGCCTGTCCTCTTTCAGTACAGTCGATGAACTGTTTTCCAAAAGGAAGGCCAATAAAATACATAGAACATGAACCTGTAGTCTTGTGCATTCATGTTTCCCAATGTGCCAGGTGTGCCAATGTGTTGTCACCAAACATGACCTATGTTGGTCAGTTGAGAAAAAAAAATAAATAAAAAAATCCACCATAGAGTATGCTTACACTAAAAACACAATTGTTTAGAAATATGGTGATATGTTAATAAAAGTGTTTATTTATTTATTTATTTATTGGATGATATAATCCTAGAGGTTCCTGAATACATCGTCGTACATTTTCTTACTTACACTCTTTAAGCGCATTGAGTCTTGTATGTTTTAGGCTTTTGACCATCCGGGTTATTTGGTATCTTGCAGCATCACAGGGAAATTTTTATGCAAGGCAGTATATATATATATATATATATATATAGAAGAGCATATTTTGGGGGGAATACAGCAAACAAAGTTATTTGTATGACTTACTGTATGTTACAGCGGCTATGCATGATTTTTTCCCTCACCAGTCTCTATTTTAGTTTAGCGCTTGAGCTTTTACCCTGACTTGCCAAGCAAAAACTTTCCATAACTGCTCTTTTTAGAAAATGAATTAGTGCCTTCTTAGCAAGCAGCTTCTAGTAGTCTAAACTGCTGTGGAATATTTGGGCAATATGCAACAATATGCAGGGTGTGCTGTTGTGCTGATTTGTTTGTTTACTGGTTAAAAGTTGAGGAGAATAAACCATGAAGGTGGTGGACAGTCCTGAGAAACGTACGAAATTAACGTTATATTTCCATTTATTCTGGTTTACACTATCTGCTAACTTTTTGAACCTCACATGCTGGTAAATGCAAAGCCAACGCTAGTGCCATGAAGTAATACGTACTGTATAGTTAAATATCCCAATGCTGTTTCCGTCTATTTTTGCCACTTGTGGAATGCCTCTCGTCCAATCAGAGTACTCAGTCAGACCTACCCGTTGCATCATGTGGAATAAATAATTGATACAATTTTATTATACTGACTTAATAATCAGCATTCTGTCTCAAAATCTGTTCTCAGTAATGAAGTACCAAGTATCCAGGAAACTTTAACACCCACGCTGGGTGGTCTGTGGACGCCTGCTGATTGAAACAGAGAGCTTTTTGTGATGATTGCTTTTACTTGTTTTATTCATTGACAAGGTTTATGCTGCAGTGCTTTCGTAACCACAAAATTGTGTTTTTTTTTTTCCCCTCGGCATTGACCAGTGATGATAACCATTACTGACTGAAAGAAGCATTTGGATGATTTTTTTATTTTATTAAACTTAACCTGGATGGACGTGTATGCTATTTCATCTAAGATGAGAAGAACATTTTTCCTCATATGCAGATGAAATTACTATCAACTCTCCAGGCTCTGGCTTAGCAGTTGTTTGCAAGCTTGTGATGGTTTATCTGGAAACATGTTTTTACTAGTTAGTCTGAGCTGCAGGGCCTTAAAAACATGTTTGTCCTGTTTAAAAGAATAGTAAGTATGCTTCCTCCCGATTGGTGCAAAGTAGTGCACCTGCATTCCAACTAAAAAAAAAATAAAAAATTGTGTCACTTATGGTACTGTAACGTGGCAGAGGTCAAATCATTGTGATTTGCATAACAATAAATCATACATACCATAGGACATATATATATATATATATATATATATATATATATATATATATATATATATACTGTGTGTGTGTGTGTGTATATATATATATATATATATATATATATATATATATATATATATATATATATATATATAAAGGCAGGTGTGGTTCATGTGATGAGCATACAACAATTCAACAAAAGCAGAATTTAAGACAAAATAAACTTACTAAAAACACGATATAGTATGATAGTAAGATAGCACAAGCTAGTAGTGGTAGTCTCATAGTAGTTATCTCATTATTAGGCAGATACAACCTCAGTAGCATAACACCATAAAACTTTTTTCACAGTGACATTTTTTGTTTAGCAAAAATTAAACCAAAAAGAAAAGAAAAAAACATGTAGAAAATACTAAGTATACCCTTACTCCTTTTACAGGATTTAAAAGAGTAAGTTCAGCAAGTGCAGACTTTTATAAAAGCAGAAGTGTTGTCAGTTTGCTAGTCTGGAGCGTTTAGATGTGTTTAAGCACGATGCCAAAAGGGGAAAGACAGAAGCATTTTTTGTGCTGCATCAATCTGGACGGGGCTTTAAAACAAGTTTTTTTTTAAAAAGTGGAAGGCATTCAATACATTCGACACAGTTGCAAATCTTCCCAGAGGTGGACATCCCAAGGGTGGCCCAAAGGTCACACCGTTCAATGCTGTCAGATATGCCAAAAAATACATTTTTAAAAAAAATCACCCACGAGCTACATTTCAGACTCTACAGGCCTCACTGACCATGTTAAAGTCCATAAGGTGCATAAGGTAAGATAGTGTGGAGATAGATGAGGGACGGATGTTTAGTTTTCAGGATCCATCAGTATCCATGAATATCCATGAATCCACGTCACCCACCAGGTCTAAATCTTGTCCTAACTATTGACCTTCACCTAGCCTTATGTTGCACTTTCCGACCCCTATTTTGCCATTATCAGAGATATCCCAAAGAAGATGATGCAGAACCTTTAGATAAATGAGGAAATGACTCAACTGTTGACCCCAAAACATTGCTGGGAACTTTTAACAAGGAAACAGGAACAGGAAATGATGTACTCAATTTATTGTCGACAACAAGCTTCAAATAACACCAAGTACAAGGTGCCCTTTATGCTCACACAGAGAGTCATGGTAGTTGACCCTGGGGCAAGGCGAATTATTTGAGATGTTGCACTTCAAATTTGCTACCTCAAGGTTCTAAACCTGCATAGAGGTGGTTCCCATGTATTTAGTGGTGGTGGTTCCCGAAAGGAACGAAAGGTAAGTCTAAAAACTGTGACTCAATTCCTCTCCTGTGTAGACCATCTCTAAAAGGTCAAAAGAGATTTACCACCACACTGAGATTCCTCCTGCTATGGTTATATGCAGCTCCCAGAAGCTTCCGGCTGCCTGAACACAAGGATAATAATGGCTTGGGAAGACCCTGACCCTTGTCTTGGTGTTCAAGTGCATTGGATCAGATTGGTTCTGCGTAGTCTAAGAAGACTTAAAGCAGTGTCTAAATTTGACTTGTACACAACAACGCCTTATGCTTGTCATGTTACAGAGTAACTGGACAGTGACGAAAGAGACAGGTTCTAAGGCTGGGCAAAAGGTGTTTATAATTTTTTTTTTACACCACCATAATTAAAATGACAGGATCATTGCAATGTGTTTTTGTTTGCATTGTAATTGTTTGCATAAACAAAAGCAGAGTCATTCTGCTTCTAGACCGGCGCCATCATATCACCTTGCTGTTGATTATTTTCCTATACAAGCATGCCATGTTATAACATCCCTCACTCACTCACCATCATTACCGCTTAATCCTGTATTCAGGGTCACGGCAGGCCTGGAGCACTTAGGGCACATGGCAGGGTACACCCTGGACAGGGTGCCAATCCATCGCAGGGCACAGACACACACACACACATACACTCACTCATTCACACACTACGGGCAATTTGGGAACGCCAATTAGCCTAACCTACATGTCTTTGGACTGTGGGAGGAAACCGGAGTACCCGGAGGAAACCCACCAAGCACGGGGAGAACATGCAAACTCCATGCACACAGAGACGGGAATCGAACCTGGCCGAGGATCAAACCCGGACCCTGGCGGTGCAAGGCGACAGTGCTAACCACTCCACCACCGTGCCGCCCGTTATGACATACCTACATTATACATTTGCAATGTCTAGTCAAATTTCCCACGGCAGCTCATTTACCATATACCACAGTAAAATGACACCCAGAATACTATTGTCAGGGATTACCCCTAGAGGGCGACAAAGCGCCCAGAGTTCCTTTGTTTTTTCTGTTTTCTTTGTGTTCTTTGTGGACTCAAAACCCCAGAATGCACCTCAGTCAGGTGATGTGGCACGCACCTGAACTGAGTTTGCTCATTAATGTGATTATAAATGTTCCTGAGTTCTGTGTTGTCCTTGTCTTGCATCTGTTCGTGTAGGGTTACTGTTTGTCTGGTATGTCCTTTATAGCTCTATGTTTTTCCTAGCTTTGTGTTCTCCTTGTTCTCCTTGTTCTCTGTGTTCTCCTTGTTCTCTGTGTTCTCCTTGTTCTCTGTGTTCTCCTTGTTCTCTGTGTTCTCCTAGTTCTCTGTGTTCTCCATGTTCTCTGTGTTCTTCCTGGCTCCATGTTCTCCTGGCTCTGTGTTGTCCTGGCCTTTGTCTATCTCCTAGCCTGTCTGTCTCTGTCTGGTTGTAATGTCTAGTCTAGTTAGTCTGTCATGTTTAGTTTACTCCTGGTTTAGTTTGTCATGTTCATAGTTTGTATGTCCTGTGACTACAGTTCATGTTCTGTTCTGTTTGTTCCCTGTTTTGGTTATTATTAAAATCCTTTGATCACTTTCACCTCTGCTATCATGTCTCTCTTTCGTCCGGCAAGCAGTAACCGTGACAGAATGCAAGACCTAAAAAGTAATATAGCAGAGGAGCCTCCCTTGGGAAATTTTGGGCGGGGGCTATGACAGTGACGCCAGGGCAAGCGACATTTGAGGGGAGTCGGCTTGCCCTCCGGCGGAACAACTGGGGGCGCGCCAGAGCGACTGCCGGTGGAGCACCTCAGCAAGAAGCTGGAGAGGGCGAACATGTGTCTGCTGGCGTTCAAAGGGCAGATCACGTAGAGCTTCAACAGCGGAGGCTGGGGCTCCACCAACTAGCCGGGTTGCTCATCCAGCAGTTAAACATTTGTCGCTCGACGGGAGATCGGGGGCAAATGCAAACCCTGCTGGAGCTGGGGGCAGTGGTGCAGGAACAGCTGGCCGAGGCCAACCAAGAGGCAGCTGACGTCAAGGCCAGCACCCAGTCTCCAGCCAGCCTCAGTGGAGGCCCTGACCCTCCAGCCAGCCTCAGTGGAGGCCCTGACCCTCCAGCCAGCCTCAGTGGAGGCCCTGACCCTCCAGCCAGCCTCAGTGGAGGCCCTGACCCTCCAGCCAGCCTCAGTGGAGGCCCTGACCCTCCAGCCAGCCTCAGTGGAGGCCCTGACCCTCCAGCCAGCCTCAGTGGAGGCCCTGACCCTCCAGCCAGCCTCAGTGGAGGCCCTGACCCTCCAGCCAGCCTCAGTGGAGGACCTGACCCTCCAGCCAGCCTCAGTGGAGGCCCTGACCCTCCAGCCAGCCTCAGTGGACGCCGTGCTCCTGCCTCCGCACGGGTTCGTGGACGCCGTGCTCCTGCCTCCGCACGGGTTCGTGGACGCCGTGCTCCTGCCTCCGCACGGGTTCGTGGACGCCGTGCTCCTGCCTCCGCACGGGTTCCAGGACGCCGTGCTCCTGCCTCCGCACGGGTTCCAGGACGCCGTGCTGCTGCCTCCGCACGGGTTCCAGGACGCCGTGCTCTTGACTCCATCGCCCCTCTTCAAGGATTCCGTGACCGCTCTGCCGTCCGACCTCGGCACCAAACTTGGAATAATCTCCTTTCCACTCCAAGGGGAGATCCCTTGCAGCCTCGCTGTAGGGAGGACGGTACTGGGACCTTGGGGAGGGTGTGACAACTATGCGTTAATACTATGTATCTATGCATAACTTTTTCTTCCCCCTCAAATGTCACATTTTCTTCCTTTTTTACAAGTGGCTTGTACCACTGAAGTCTGTATCATTCCCCATCACCATCTTCCTGTTTCCGTGACAATTGTTCAACATTGTTCAACAAGTTGTGCTCTTTGTTCTCTTTTGTGTGCTTTACTCAATCCTTTTTTTCCCCTTTAAGCCAGAGTATTGTACCAACTGCATCATCAAATGACTCGACTCGGAGTATATATGAAAAGCTGAATCATAAAATTATTTCTAATAAGTTCGAAGTTTGATGAGCTGGCTTTCAGAATGTGTCATGCATAGTAAATCGCTCGTGTCCTAAATGGCAGACCAATTCTCTGATTCATATCTATTCCCCTGTCATTAGTAATTGCGACCTTTGTCAGATGACAGTAAATTTTGAAATAGATTCATAGATCCATTTCATGCATTTGTGTTAAAGAGAATTTGCATGTTAATCAGGAAAAAGAAAAAAGGGTTTAAGAGTTTTTTTTTTTTTAAGATCTGAAGATATTTTGAATATATTTAATCAGCAATAAGTAAACTATGTCATAGGGGATGCATATTCATACAGGCTCAACAGCCATGCTGTATCTCTTTTGGGTGGCCAGATTTTTCTTTTCCACATAAAACAGTAAAATTACACAAGCTGCGACTACAGGACAGATGACAAGGTAATTACTTGGGGTGTCAACTTGTGAGAGGCTCAAGAGGCAGAAGGCCCCCAAAATCTCAGATGGGATATCATATATTCATTAAAATATATATTATCCTGTGCAATATATTTTGTACCATATATTTTGATGGATATGTCATCCACCCATGTTTGTTCTTTGGAACACACTATTTGAATTAAAAAAATAAAAAATAAAAATTGCATGTTCTTTTAAGTAAAACTAAAACTAAATAAGAATAGCAAAAGAAAAAGAGAAATAAAAAAAAGCAAAATAACCAAACAAAAAACTTGCAGTAACCTCGTTCCACAAGTATACACACACTGTAGGGCAAGTGATCTCGTGTTTAAAGGTATGAAGTCAAACCGGGCGCTTTTGTTTGTGTAGAATAACAGAACGCAGACAGCATATGACTTAAAAATGCTCCTGCTCAATTTTTAACTGAAATAACAAATCCAAATAAGCAAAGAAATTGCCTGAGAAGAAGATGATGAACATTTTGAAGCTTTACCTATAGGAGTACTTCTGCAAGGAGGAAAACGTAGAATAAACCTAATCAAACCTAACCAACAGTAAAAAAATACTTACAGGAATAGGGTGTGGACATTTGCGACAGTGCCTTGCAAAAGTATTCATACCCCATGAACTTTTCCACGTTTTGTCATGTTACAACCACAAAGACAACCATATTTTATTAGTATTGCATGTGATAGACCTGCACAAAGTGGCACATGATTGTAGCGCGGAAGGAAAATTATAAACGATTTTCAATATTTTTTTACAAATAAAAATCTAAAATGTATGGTGTGCATTTGTATTCAGCCCCATTTACACTGACACGCCTAATTAAAATCCAGGGGAACCAACTCTCTTCAGAAGTCACCTAATTAGTAAATAGAGTCCGCCTCTGTGGAATTTAATCTCGGAATAAATACAGCGGTTCTGTGAGTTATTTAGAGACCAATAGTGCACAAACAGCATCATGATGCCCAGGAAACAAACCAGACAGGTCAGGGATAAAGTTGTAGAGAAGTCTAAAGCAGGATTAGGTTATAATGGAGCACTGTTCAAGCCATCATCCAAAAATGAAAGCATTTCGGCACAACTGCAATCCTACAAACTGATCCAGCTGAGATCCAAGGCTCAAGTGGGAGAAACTGTCCACAGGACAACTATTAGTCATGCACTCCACAAATCTGGCTTTGAAGAGTGGCAAGAAGAAAACCATTGCTGAAAGAAAGGCATAAGAAGTCCAGGTGCTCTGGTCTGATGAGACTAAAATGCAAAATGCCATGTCAAGTTAAGTCAGCCTTTATTGGTCACACATACATTACTGCACAGTGAAATTCTTTATTCTTCACATATCCCAGCTTCTTGTTAGTAGGCCGGGGTCAGAGCGCAGGGTCAGCCATTTTTACAGCGCCCCTGGAGCAGACAGGGTTAATGGCCTTGCTCAAGGGCCCAACCGCAGCAATCTGGCGGAGCTGGGGCTCGAACTGCCGATCTTCCGATCCCTAACTCAGAGCCTTAACACACTGAGCCACCACTGGCCCAACTGTGTGCATGGTGGTGGCAGCATCATGTTTTGGAGATGCTTTTCTTTAGCAGGGACAAGTCAAGTCAAGTCAAGTCAAGTAGGTAAAGCTGGTCAGAGTTTACGAGAAGATGGATGGAGCCAAATACAGGGCAATCTTAGAAGAAAACCTGTTAGAGATGGAAAAGATTTGAGACTGGGGTTCACGGTAACTTCCAGCAGCACAATGACCCTAAAAATACACCCAGAGCTACAGTGGAATGGCTAAGATCAAAGCATAATTATGTGTTAGAATGGCCCAAGTGAAGTCCAGATCTAAATCCAATTGGCAAGACTTGCTGTGCAAGACTTGCTTCTCAGTCAGATTGGGTGGAGATTGTCTGTGAACAACAATTTTGAGCTATTTTGCAAAGAGGAATGGACAAACATTTCACTTTCTAGATGTGCAAACCTGGTGGAGACATACCCCAAAAGACGTGCTTGCTACAGTATAATTGCACTCTAGACCCAAAGTAGCATCACAAAAAAAGAAAATTATGGGTATAAGTATAAGAAAGCTGTAAGGAAAGAATAAAACACTTCATTTTGTACCTGATGAGCAAGGACAATAATACGTTGCTACTTTTAGTCCTATTACATTATTGCAAACTATGTATTTTGGGCATATTTTTAAACATACAGTAGGATGTGTGTTTAGTGACACCTAACATATATATTCCATATTTAAGCATATGAGGTGTTTAGTGACCAATAGGTGTCTGGACAAAAAAAGGTATTTTAATCTGGGAAATCTGAGTACATTTTTAAACATACTGTAAGCCACAGCCAAGTTCCCCTCAGCGTCTCTCTGTGTGCGTGTCTGGGTATATAAATGCACAATCTTGTTCCTCATGTTGAACAGTCTTCTAACCAAACTCTTATTTCTACACCTGCTATAGTTCTATTCCCGATATCTATTTTTCATTTACATTTTGCACACAGACGTTTTGTTCTCTAATTATACACCCTTTCCGCACTTACAGTTATATTATAGTAACTCCTTGTTTGAAGTTGCACACTGCTCTAAAACTCCTTTCTGTGTATTATGTTTATTGTCCGGAAGAATGATGCTACTAACCTAATATCCTCTGTGTTATATTTTTTGCACTTATTACAGCTGTAGACGGCACAATGGTGTAGTCGTTAGCACTACTGTACTGTGCAGGTTCAATTCCCGGCCAGGCTTGATTCCTGTCTCTGTGTGCATGGAGTTTGCATGTTCTTGGTGGGGTTCTCCGGTTTCCTCCCAAAGACCTGCAGATTAGGCTAATTGGCGTTACCAAATTGCCCACAGCGTGCGTGTGTGTGTGTGCCCTGTGTTGGATTGGCACCCTGTGCGGGTGTACCTCGACCTCGTGCCCTAAGTCTCCTGGCCCCCTGTTACCCTTAACTACAGGATAAAGTGGTATAGATGATGAGTGAGTGAGGGGATTTTTTAAATATATATGTAATAAGTACAGCACAACTTACATTTTGTTGAATATCTTTTGTAAATACTGGCCTTTTGGAGATGTTTTTGATAACCATCAACCAGTTATTGTGGCTGATTGGTCAAACGGAGTCATGTGATGATTGTTGTTACATCTGGTTGGTGAAACACAGGCACATGGTCGATCCGCCGACTGCATTTGTCTGACAAACAAAAAGAATATCGAAAGTGTCAAATAAATGGATAGAAAAGTAACGAGTCAAGTGTAGCCAAATGTAACGGAGCAAGAGTAGCGTTTTTTCTTCACAAATCTACTCATGTAAAAGTAAAAAGTATGGTGCAGTAAAGCTACTCATAAAAGTAAATTCTTTTCAAAAAGTTACTTAAGTAAATGTAACGGAGTAAATGTAACTCGTTACTACCCAGGTCTCTTGAAGCTGAGCAGTTCCTGAATGAAGTCTTTGAGAGTCCTGAGAGGAGTGTGTTGCAGGAGCCTCATGATGACATTACACACTGAATGATGACTTCTATTTCTGTATGAACATCATTGTTTCTCTTAAAACTGTGCGTCACTTTCCTAATAACATGCTCTGAATTGCCAGTGAAGTCCAGAACCTTTTTAAACTCCTTAACCTGAAAAAAAAAAACCCGAGGTAACTTAATGTCAGGCCGCTTGCATAAGTATTCATACCCCTAGAAGTTTTTCAGATTTTGTCATGTTAAAACCACAAATGTAAATGCGTTTTATTGGAATTGGGAATTGTATGTAAAAGAGCAGCACAAATTGTCACATAATTGGTTAAGGAAAAATAATATATGGTTTATACACACGTGGACAAAATTGCTGGTACCCTTCGGTCAATGAAAGAAAAACTCACAATGGTCACAGAAATAACTTTAATCTGACAAAAGTAATAATTAAAAAAAATTCTATGAATGTTAACCAATGAAAGTCAGACATTGCTTTTCAACCATGCTTCAACAGAATTATTTTAAAAAATAAACTCATGGAACAGGCCTGGACAAAAATGATGGTACCCCTAGAAAATACTGAAAATAATGTGACCAAAGGGACATGTTAATTCAAGGTGTGTCCACTAATTAGCATCACAGGTGTCTACAATCTTGTAATCAGTCAGTGGGCCTATATATAGGGCTCCAGGTCGTCACTGTGTTGTTTGGTGACATGGTATGTACCACACTCAACATGGACCAGAGGAAGCGAAGGAAAGAGTTGTCTCAGGAGATTCGAAAGAAAATTATAGACAAGCATGTTAAAGGTAAAGGCTATAAGACCATTTTCAAGCAGCTAGATGTTCCTGTGACTACAGTTGCACATATTATTTAGAAATTTAAGATCCATGGGACTGTAGCCAACCTCCCTGGACGTGGACGCACGAGGAAAATTCAGGACAAATCAAAGAGACGGATAATCCCAATGGTAACAAAAGAGCCCAGAAAGACTTCTAAAGAGATCCAAGGTGAACTTCATGCTCAAGGAACATCAGTGTCAGATCGCACCATCCGTCGTTGTTTCAGCCAAAGTGGACTACATGGGAGACGACCAAGGAGGACACCATTGTTGAAAACAAATCATAAAAAAGCCAGACTGGAATATGCCAAACTACATGTTGACAAGCCACAAAGCTTCTGGGAGAATGTCCTATGGACAGATGGAACTTTTTGCCAAGGCACATCAGCTCTATGTTCACAGACGGAAAAATGAAGTATATCAAGAAAAGAACACTGTCCCTACTGTGAAACATGGAGGAGGCTCTGTTATGTTCTGGGGCTGCTTTGCTGCATCTTGCACAGGGTGTCTTGAATTTGTGCAGGGTACAATGAAATCTCAAGACTATCAAGGGATTCTAGAGAGAAATGTGCTGGCCAGTGTCAGAAAGCTGGGTCTCAGTCGCAGGTCATGGGTCTTGCAACAGGACAATGACCCAAAACACACAGCTAAAAACACCCAAGAATGGCTAAGAGGAAAACATTGGACTATTTTAAAGTGGCCTTCTATGAGCCCTGACCTCAATCCTATTGAGCATCTTTGGAAGGAGCTGAACATGCTGTCTGGAAAAGGCACCCTTCAAACCGGAAACAACTGGAGCAGCTTGCTCATGAGGAGTGGGCCAAAATACCTGCAGAGAGGTGCAGAAGTCTCATTGATAGTTACAGGAATCGTTTGATTGCAGTGATTGCCTCAAAAGGTTGTGCAACAAACTATTAAGTTAGGGGTACCATCATTTTTGTCCAGGCCTGTTCCATGAGTTCATTTTTTAAAATAATTTTGTTGAAGCATGGTTGAAAAGCAATGTCTGACTTTCATTGGTTAACGTTCATAGAATTCTTATTTATTATTACTTTTGTCAGATTAAAGTTATTTCTGTGACCATTGTGAGTTTTTCTGTCATTGACCATAGGATACCAACAATTTTGTCCATGTGTCTTTTATATATATATATATTTTTTTACAAATAAAAATCTGAAAAGTGTTACATGCTGAATTTGTATTCAGCACCTTTTACTCCAATACCCCTAACTAAAATCCAGTGGAAACAACTGCCTTTAAGTCACCTAATTAGTAAATAGTCCACCTTTATGTAATTTAATCTCAGTGTAAATACAGCTGTTCTGTGAAGCCCTCAGAGGTTTGTTAGAGAATAACCATCATGGAACCCAAGGAACAGACCAAAGTAAGAAGGATGGAGCCAAATACAGGGCAATCTTAGAGGTAAACCTGGTAAGTCTGCAAAAGACTTGAGACTGCGGTGGAAGGTGGAACCCTAAACATACAGCCTACACTGGAATGGTTCAGATCAAAGTATATTGATGTGTTAAAATGGCCCAGACGAAGTCCAGACCTAAATCCAATTGAGAATCTGCTGTTCACAGAAGCTCTCCATCCAATCTGATGGAGCTTGAGCGATTTTGCAAACATGATTGGGCAAAAATTTCACTCTCTACATGTGCAGAGCTGGAAGAGACTCCAAATGTAATTGTAGCGAAAGGTGGTTCTACAAAGTACTGACTCGGGATGCTGAATAATAATGAATGCCATTCTTTTTATTTAATTGTAAAAAAATATATATATTGAAAAATCATCTTCCACAACAGGGAAAAAAAAAATAAACACTGAAAGTCCAATAGTGCATGGCATTCATGTTCATCATACAATATGCTTTGATTGTAAATTTCCTGTTGCAACAGTATATGTTTATAGCTGAGGCTAGCCTAAAACTGATCTTCATAGGGGTGTGTGTGTGTGTGTGTGTGTGTGTGAGAGAGATATTAATCTGACCAGACAGATTTCATTTCGGCTAATATCGATAACAATGCTCCTAAAAAGTTATCACTTTTACTGTATTTTATTATTTGATTTCATGAGTATCTTCTGATGTACTGTACAAACTCTTACTCTATAAAAACTATAGCAAATCATTAAGAGGTAATAATGTTGCTTGAGGCAGATAGTTCCACATATACAGTATATTTTTAAGTTGGATTCAAATAAAATAAAAAATTATCAGCTGCACACTCTCACTTTACGTATAAAGGGAGATACTTCTCGTACCTGGTATGGAAGTTTGAAATGTTTACAAAATATGCATTCATTAAACAAAATGACATAAATAGAAATGTAAAAAAGGGCAAAAAAACAAACAAACAAAGCAACAAAAAGTGCCTTTTTATAATTTCATATTTTTCTGCAAAACACCAGTTCAGAAAACATTGTAACACCAACCAAACATAACATACGTCTCATAGTTAATCTGCAGTCAGAACAGTTATAGATTTATCTTTTAAAAGTGAATAAATATTGTACACAGCAACATTATATTCACTTTTATCACAGTACCAGTCAAAAGTTTGGACACACCTTGTTCAAGGTTTTGTTATTTTCTACACTACTAGAGACTTCAAAACTATGAAATAACACAACACATATGGAATTAGGTACTTAGTAAAATTAACACATGAAATTCAGCTGTTCTGGAATTGTTTTTGCAAGAACAGTATTGTCAAGTGCATTTGCAAAACTCATCAAGCACCATGATGAAACTGGCTCTCATGAGGTCCATTTCTGGAGAGCAGGGTCAAAATTTACCTCACCTACAGAGGAGAAGTTCATTTAAAAAACTTACCCGCCTCAGAAATCAACACTTAACAGCACCTTAGATTAGAGCAGTCATAAAGGCTTCACAAAGCATAGGTAGCAGACACCTCTTGATATCAACGGAGATAACTGCATATTTTGGGTGCCTTTAGCTGTGTTGTACAGTGTAGAAAGAAATAAATATCAGGGAAGACCATCAAATTAGACGGTGTGTCCAAACTTTTGACTTTATATATACTGTATACACAGTTTCCCCAAACATACAACAATACAACGCACATGTATCGGAACATAGATTTTGAAGATTGCGGGGAATTAATTATGGGTGTCACTAATAAAACTGTTTTTACATAGAAGGACTTCATCTTGGATGATTTTAATTTTCTGCTCGAGTTTGTTGGCCAGGTGCTTCACACCGAAGTCACGCAGATGTTTGGGAAGGTCTTCAACCTGCTGTTCTGTAGCGCTGCTAAGCCACTGCTGCAGCAGCTGAAGCCCATGATCCAGATCTGTGACAGAACGAATTTTACGAATGTTCTTTAAATTTGTTAAGTGTTTACAAATGTAGCGATGTAGCTTCCGATTATTGTGATTCTTGAAGGTTTCTATTAAAGGCTCCAGGATCGTCTTTAACCAACCTGAGAATAGAAAAAAAATGAAGAAAATAAAAACAATTAATCAATCTTCAGCTCAAAAGAGTGCTTTACCTTACCTAATTCATTATTCAAAGTTGTCACGATGAGCTTGCAAGAATGAATAATTTAACATCAGACCCATTTTATAATTATAAAGAAACAAAATACTACACTTAGCTGCAGACGTCTCTTGAATGATTTATTAGTTAAAAAAAAAAAAAAAAAAAACTGAGCACCCGCTCATTCTCAAATCTGTTTGGATCTGATGGGCTAGATGTTTATAGTTATTCTGATATGTTTTTGTTTATATATAGATCATTATGAATAAAAATAATAAATGAAGTAACTTTGTACTGTCTAAACATTGGCGTCCCGCTCACCTTTCAAATGGGAGCTGTAAATACCTATGCATGTCTATGCACTAAAAGCCAAACCACTGTCCAATCCTCTTCTCCCTCTTTAACCGAGCCAAAATTCTTTTCTTGTTGTATCACGCTTGCATAATCAGCACTTGCCAACTAACTATTCAGTAATAAAACTGATGCATCTCAGCTCCTTGGTTTTGTTTACATTTTTTGTTAATGCTCCGGCTAATAGTTACAGTTTATGACTTGCTGTTGATACTTTCGAAACATACTGAAAATTTCCAGCTGTTTTACATCCTCTGTTAAACCAAAAACATAGTTATAGTAGTTCATAATAGTTAAGCATACCGTCACGTATGAGGTTGTTGCAGGTTACACACACTGTGTCGAAGCTGCTGGTGCCGTGGAACAGGAGCTTCTCTTCTGATTTGCACGCTGTGTGCAGGTTGCATGGTGTGTCTTTTCCAGCTGAATAAAATCCCTCGCTGCATGGCTCACACACAGTGTCTCTGTCTGGAGTTCCTGTTTAATAACAAGAATAGACATCATTAAATTTTTTTTTTTTTCATAAACTTTTACTGCTCTCCCCCACCACCATTTCATTTGGTAACTGATGCACCTTAAAAGGTACAAAAAGATGCCAGGAGATTAACAAGTTGAGTCCGAATAAAGTAACATGATCACTAGACACTCTAAAGTGGAAAAAAAAAAACTCTCATTAACTTTTAAACAGACTTACCCATTTCTTTTACTCCGAATCCCTTTTCACACATCGTATGTGGCTTGCAGAAATATGAGTCCCGGTAAAACCCTGCCTTGCACCCACACACACGGTTACTGGACCTCGTGCACTCCTGCATCACGACTTCATCTCCTGAACACCAGTTACATGGCAGGCAATCATAGATGTAGTTCCAGTACTTGGTGTAGTAGCCTGCATCACAGGCTGCACATTGTGTAGGCTGCGTATCCGTGCAATGTGCCTGCAGACGGAAACCTGGGGGGCATCGGTCGCACAACAATTTTCGACCAGAGGGAAGCTCTCGCCAGTACGTGACCACATTTTGAGCTAGTACTAATGATGTAGTGGTGCAGTACAGCACTAGGATTGTGAAGAAAATCTGCAGAAATAAACACACACAGAACACTATGAGGATCTTTCAGTGTAGTAAATCTAACCATAATCTTAACCTCAGTAACCGAGGATGGAACTCAGTGTGGGGGTGTATTGTGAAGAGTGTTTCTGCAGCCTTTTAGCACACGTTCCACTAACACACGTCATCCATTCCGATCAGACAAACAAACTTTTGGTATCATTCTGCATGTCTGTATTCATTTACACCAAGTGATAATTCATGAGAGAGAATCAGTGGTTAAATCAGTGGAGGTTGTTGAAAATTCAGGATCGGAGTAAACCAGATTAGTTTAGAAGAGCAAGAGAGTACAAGAATTAGTTTTGATTCTTTTTGTTCTGTTTGGTTTGGTCACAAAGCAAGACAGGAGACACTTTGACCAATAAAACCTAGGGAAAACCATGGGGAGGTCCCAATACGATACCCAAGTGGCGATTCGATTTGTGATGCGATTCTATAAACATCCTGATTCAATGTTATTTTTTCCCTTGATTTTGTCAGAATTCTAAACAAACAATTTGCTTCTACTACACATGATGCCGTGCTGTCAGGCAATTAAAACTGCTCAGCTATATAACTATATAACATTTAGGTATTTTGCAGATGCTCTAATTAAGATATGATTTATGATCAAAGAAGAAGAAGAGTTCACTGAAACTTTATGGTTGATTTATTGATGGGAAAAGATTCTAAACAACTAACCCCGAAGAATTAGGTTGCTCAAGACAAGAAACTATATATATATATATATATATATATATATATATATATATATATATATATATATATATATATATATGTTTAAAACTATTTACACAAGCTTGTTTCAAATTGTAATGAATTTGGTGGGAAAATTATATAAAATCAGGTAATATCGTAATACAAATCAGATTGCCATCTGGGTATCGTGATGATGTCCTCTTGGTTTTATCAATCAAAACGTCCCTGGTTGTACTTTAATGCATTATGAACAAAACACTACAAAACAACAACAACAATAATAATTACTATTATTTACAGATGCTTTACTCAGACAAACCAGAATGATTTCTACATGACAGACAGAGTAAGACTTTCTGAAGATAAGTTCCACAAGTCAAATTTTTTTGTCTATACTCTTACAAACACAATTAACCATCTTATGTGAAAGGCGTACCTTTAAAATCAGCCCACTTTCCAGGAGAAGGTGAAAATGCAGTGTACAGAGCAACAGTTTACTTCAAAATCTCTCTCTGTCTCTCTCTAACAAACTCAATTATTTCATTCTCCGTCTCCACAGCGCGAACACACACACACACACACAGACGCAAACACACACGGAAAGGTCCCGATTCGGTGAGTTTCTTTCTCTAACCAACGCGTTAATACGTTAGTTGGCGAGAGAAAACGCGCGAGAGAAACAGAAACCATACAAACAACTCCACACAAAGCCTCCACTCTCGAGACGTGTGTTAGTGCGTGCGGCACGAGCGATACGTGGAGCTACGCTACGAGCGCGAGCGACGTCACTCACCTCAGCGGTTGCCATGTAGGCCTATGCGCGCGGGTCTCTCGGCAGCGCTGTTGTCAGGAAGGAAGCTCTCGTGCCTTCATTTAAATACACTCCCGAATCCTGCGTCACGGAATTCTAGGGAAAAAAAAACCCAACAAATTTACATTTCTCGACCTCTTTATTTCTCTGTATCTGTATCAAGATTTAAAGGTGCTTTATTGGCGTAACAAATATTTACATTCATATTTACAAAGCTTATAAATAATCTTAAAAAATCTATCTATCTATCTATCTATCTATCTATCTATCTATCTATCTATCTATCTATCTATCTATCTATCTATCATACCAAGAATAATACCATTCATCTTGCATATGTATTGTATACCTATCATTTCCCCCCTCTACTTTTATACTAATCATTCTTTTCCTACATATTGAATATTAATTATTATTTAGGTTCCTTTTTGAATACTTTTATACTTATCACTATTTTGTCTATTTGTTTTATACGTATCATCACCCTTACAGAGCATTATAATATAATCCATAATTTTTCATCCAAGTATTTTAGAACAAACTTCCTAAGTATTTATTATTTCATAAGAATCAAATAGAAAACATTCTCCATGTTCACTTTACTGTATATATATATATAATAGAATAATATAGTATATTATGAGCACTCATAATATAACTATGAGGCAGTTATAGATAAGTTCATTGTCCCTACAGTGATCCCAAAAAAGTGGCAAATGGAACTGTAATTATGACGCTTAGACACTGAGCCAGCACACTGCAACAAAAGTGCAAAACAAAACAAAACAAAAAAAACCCTAAAAAAAAAAAAAACCTAAAACAATGTCCTCTGAGACACCCCCTGGTCACTATACAAACCTGCAAAGAAATGCAGAACAAAACCCACAATAGACATTTTACTCAGATTTCCTCACAGTGAGCCACAGCCTTGTTAACAATATTACATTGTTCTGTGAAAATCAAGAAATTTTTTTTTACAGAGTTCCATGAAATTTCATGGTGTATTTACTCATCGGAATTATAGGAATTCTGGAGTAAAGTAACCTGTATTTTATGCCTGGAAATTAAATCATATCCTGGAAATAGATTGCTCAGTCTGAGAAAAAAACAAAACAAAACAGAACAAACATATATCATACTGTACATGTGGCGGGATGGTGGTGTAGTGGTCAGTGCTGTGGGCTCGCACCTCCAGGGTCGGGGGTTCGATTTAGTAGATAATTCTGATCCTGATCATTTTGATATATACACATTTCCTCACACATTGTACACTCATGTACTGTAAAGCTGCCTTACGACATTCACTCACCTCAATGGTTGCCATGTAGGCCTATGCCCGCGGGTCGCTCAGCAGCGCTGTTTTCAGGAAGGAAGCTCTCGTCCCTTCATTTAAATACTCTCCTCAATCCTGCGTCACGGAATTCTAGGGAAAAAAAACAACAACAAATTTACATCTCTCGATCTCTTTATCTCTCTCTGTATCAAGATTTAAAGGTGCTTTATTGGCATAACAAGTATTAACATTAATATTGACAATGCTTATAAGCCATAAGATAATAACAGGGGTAGACTAGATAAAAAAAGAAAAAACTTATCTATCTATCTATCTATCTATCTATCTATCTATCTATCTATCTATCTATCTATCTATCTATCTATCTATCTATCTATCTATCTATCTATCTATCTATCTATCTATCTATCTATCTATCTATCTATCTATTGTATGCCTATCATTTCCCCCTCTACTTTTATACTAATCATTCTTTTCCTACATATTGAATATTAATTATTATTTAGGTTCCTTATTGAATACTTTTATACTTATCACTATTTTGTCTACTTGTTGTATACGTATCATCACCCTTACAGAGCATTATCAGAACCCTCAGGTAAAAGTACAGCAGGGTTTGCATCTTCTCCCCATGCTTGGTGAGTTTTCTCCACATACTCTGGTTTTCTACAACAGTCCAAAAAGATTATT
Organism: Clarias magur; assembly: GCA_013621035.1. NCBI lineage: Eukaryota > Metazoa > Chordata > Actinopteri > Siluriformes > Clariidae > Clarias > Clarias magur. The sequence goes on along the minus strand of QNUK01000353.1, from coordinate 66,575 downwards.
GTACATTAGTGGTCCCCTTGTAGCCTGATTTGTGCCCCAAATCCCCTTGGATAGGCAAGTTAGAAATGAAGTCTTGATGCCAAGTGAACTGCATCAAATGAGCCCATTTTGTTCTGTGCAGTATCTCTTTATTACACTTGTGCTTGTGATTTTATCTGCTTATCCAAATATAAACTTTTCTCTCTGTAATATTAACAACCCAGTGAGCCCTGTACCTTATCTTTTTATCCGTTTAAAACAAGTGGAAAAGCTAATTTTGATGCAGGGGAACGTGAACTAGTTTTCTTATGATTTATGTGTGCTGAGAAGTGTAGGCTGATGACAGTAATAATTTAGGAATGAAGACTATGATTATGTGCACTGCTAAGTAACACAATTAATGATTGCCTTATTTGGACGCATAAATATCAGCTGTAGGACTCGCCTGGCTGAGCACTTCTCATTTTCATCCACAGTTTAATGTCACTGAACACATAAATGTCATTAAAATCATAAAGAATCTGTTAGCTGTAACAGTGACAACAATTATAGGTAATACAGTATATTTTAAAAGAGAGAGAGAGAGAGTGAGAGAGAGAGAGAGAGAGAGAGAGAGAGAGAGAACACCTCACAAAATGTGTTTAAAGTGTGTGGATGTCAGAGAGAAGAATGAGATCATGTGATGCAGGTCACTTGGCATAGGGATGAATAATTTTTTCGAGCTACTTTTGAAATCAAAAGAAATACGTGCATTATTTTGAAATCAAGACCACCCCCCCCCCCTACTGCAAAAGTGGCTGCATACAATTATAGAAGTATAGAATAACTCAAATCTATTTGGGATAAGTCAGAAAAAAACACTTAAAATAAACAAAATCAAATATAATTAAAACCATTCAAATTATTATTATTTCATTTCCCAGATAATAATCTGATAAGAAAATGACATTTCGGAGTTACAAATGATGAACACCTAGATATAAGTGATTATCCATGGATAAATAAGATATCACATCTGTAGAGAACATCAGGAGCAGACAGAACCAGCATGGTCACAAATAGAGTTACAATTTCCTTATATTAGCTTTTTTTAAAACACTTTTTATAAAAGATCATTTTTGGAAGCTAATGTACACACACACACACACACACACACACACACACACACACACACACACACACACACACACACACACACAAATCTAATGCACACACCTAATTCCTAACCTATTACTACCTTTTGAGTTAATAAGCATCAAACAGAACCTACCTTGGAGAAATGAATCTAAAGAGCATTCTGGTATCCTTGTAAGCTAGACAGGACGTGCCTCCATTGTTGCTTTAAATTTTAACCGAAATGTTCTTTCATCGAGTGAAAACTAGATATACAGACATATATACTGAGTGCTGCTACAGACTTAAGACCTCTTCTGTTAGAATGTCATTTTAAATCCATGCACTCTGTTTAACTGCCAATCCCACTCCTTACGCTAACCCTTTTCACTGCATGTTATAATAGGTAATGTAAAACTCTTGTCTATTATGGCAACCAATAAGAAAAAAAGAAAGTGAACACGTGCTTCCTCCAAGACACGTGATGTCCATGTCTTCATCTCTTTTAACTGCGTCTCAGGGCAGTGGAACACCCTTGGAGGCACTTGCTGCCCACCGTATGCTACATTCCTGAGCTCACAGTATGCACTTTGTTCTACTTGATGTAAGATAAGAAATATGTCACCCTTCCCTTTTAGAGAGAGTGGCGACATTAGGTGTCCTTGATAAGCAGCCATGGATAAACTGTTACATATTTGTAACTTTTTTGTAACCGGTGTCTTTTCTCTCGTTTGCACATTAAACCAACACCTAATAAGACAGACAGTCCGTCTGCTCCAAAACAGAGATAATGCCAATCCCCTGAACTGGATTATATTCTAATTACAGCACACCATGGATAGCTTTATATGCTAATATTGATTTGGCAAGAAAGGCCATCCAAGGCAAAAAGGTGTCAGGTCTCGATTATGGTCTAGTGAGCCGATGGATTCGGTTAGATTCCTTGATTGAAAGTACTTAATACAGTACAAACAAGGACATTGGACACAACTTACTCGCACACTCACACTCCCAGTCATACATTGACATTGAGCATTTGAGCATTAGCCAGTCAGCCTACAGTGCATGCCTTTGAACTGTGAAGGTCATTCAGAGACACCTTACAACGCACAAAACTAAAAACACACACATACACATACAAGGCAAGATTTGCACCTCAAATGCTGGTGCTGTGAGACAACAGCAACAGCACTCAGCCATTGTGTCCCCACATGTTCTTACACTCCTCCTTGGGACTTTTGTAAAAAGGCTTCATAAGCTGCAGTATATTAAGAACAGTGCTGCTAGGATCCTGATGAGGGTGCATAAATAGGACCATTCTTACATCACTTAATTGGCTCCTTGTTTCATTTACAATTGGATACAAGGTTGCCCTTCTTACCCGCCAGTGCTGTTATGGGGAGGACCCTCTCTATCTCAAAGAACTCATCACCTTACACACATCCACACATACTGTACATTCATATCCACACGTGCATTATAAATAAAATGTGTTATTATTATTATTATTATTATTATTATTATTACTATTATTGCAGCTATTGGTAGTCATTGCATCACTTTCCCAACAAGAAACCGAATAGATCAATAGGAATCATGTTGCTCTCAGATTGAAACATACACAGCATGAATATAAGCAAAGCTCATGTCGCATAATCACAAGAAACAGGATAAAAATTCCAGGTTGCAGGGATTAAAGGGATTTTCCCTTTAGAAACTGAAAGTAAAAAACCCATTAACCTTTAAGGTAAATGATAGTGGAGATAACAAACACGAAACAGGCCACATGGAACACGTTTCGCAAGCTGTCACATGGCATTTCCCCCCAATAGGTTTAGGCGTAAACAGCCTGACATACAGGTATGGCGCATTTTCTTAATTTGTGGAAGAAATGTAGTCAGAACAGTTTAAATATAAAATATTTATTAATATAATGTTATTGAGTCATTTGGATTGTTAAATATAATGAAACTTACTTTTAATAACGATTAAAAAAAAATTGCTAGTTCTGTCACTTTTGCTATTCCGACACCCCATGATTTTGGAAATGATGTCATGGTTACATAAATTTACAGATTTGCAAAAGACTGCATCAGTATGTTCATCCTATATCACTTAGGGACGTCATGAGGTAAAGTTAAGGACAACGTTTAATAAGGAACTTTCCAGAACATTCAAGTTTCTACAGGGTTTCTAGAAATGTTATTTGAGTTCCTCGAAATTAGCCTAGGAGTATTTATACACTCTTACCGTCATTTAAATAGTTTCATCGTGATCTAAACTTAAATCCGGATTTGTTACAGTTTCTATGTTACAGGTTCAGCACTTTATAATAATAAAACTGAATACAAACTGGCATCATAGTGGCGTAGTGTTTAGCACTGTGGCCTTGCGCCTCCAGGGTCAAGGGTTAGGGTCTGGGTCTGGGTCTGTGTGCATGGGGTTCGTGTGATCTTCCAGTGCTTTGGGCATTCAGGTTTCCTCACGCAGTTTGAAGACATGCTGATTAGGTGAATTGGCGTTCCCAAATTGTCCGTGGTGGGCACTGTGATGGATTGACCCTGACCCTGTACACAGGATAAATGAATGAATAAATGAAAGAATTCAAGTTAAATTTACAGATTCAGAACCCCGAAATGTAATTCTGAACTAGTCAAAAAGTAGAACAGTTTGGGTTTTGGTAATGAAATGTATGTAAAAACAACATGAAAAACATCCAAGACCTGATCCAGAGGTGCTGCCTAAGAGTTTTCCGATGAGTCATTTTGCCCCATTTAAGAATTTAGGAATTTGAGCCAATAAGGATTGAAATTGTAAGTACAAGCTGTCCTGCTATGTCCATTTCTTATCAGCACGTTTGGAAGCTGGACCTTACGGTCAAAACAAACAGCCCCTTCATTGTGAAATACCAAACATGTCATATTACTATGTTTTCTGGGAAACTGGCTTGTAAATAGTAGGTTTCCCATAAAATAGTTTGTGTATTATCAGCATAACACAGGTTAAGTACAGGTTAAAAACAGGATGAACCAATCAAAATCATTGTTTCTTCCATATCCGTTAAAAAGTCAGCTAGCTAGTTGTAAAATGAAATGTCATCCCCAGTATCATCAAATGGCACATAGCAGTGCTATAAATATTTAGATACATGCTATTAAGATTGTATTAAGAACTGTCCGACTAATTCATTTTCTCTTTCCTCTTTCCAGTATCCGAAACCAAAACTGAATGTTATTCCTTGAAGTGTTTGTTAATCTGCTCCTATATTCTTACAAAACACAAACGAAACAAAAACCATCCCCTGAAGCTTATGCTTAACAGAAGCATGGTCATGTGCTGCTAATTGTCTCCCTTAAGACCAGCATATTAGATCACGAGATTGTGGTTTTAACACCCACACAAAACCCTTCCTTAATCTCAAGAGGTTTGTGGAGTGAAGCTCCAAATCTATCCAGGATAAGACAAAGAATTTAGTTTCACCATGAAGGGCAGTGTACTCAAACGCTGAGGGGGGAGTTTTAGATAAAGCACATGATGTTTAGTCAAGTTGAATTACAGTAAAATAATCAGCAACAAAGTTACCACAATGACACTGATGTAACAAGAGTAAAGAAAAAAAAAAAGATAATTAATTACACAGTTCACTAGTTTACGCTATTGCACAAAAACAAAGCTGACATGAAATCAAAGAGATGAGCACACAGACAATTACATCATCGGCACAAGGTGACGTTACAACAAGCCGAAATCTGAGTTGCTTCAATGCATTTAGGGGTGTGGTCCTGGTCAAGACAATCTCCTGAACTCCAAACTGAATGTCAGAACGGGGAAGAAAGGTGATTTAAGCGATTTTGAGCGTGGCATGGTTGTTGGTGCCAGACGGGGCGATCTGAGTATGGTTTACAAAGAATGGTGTGAAAAGGGAAAAACATCCAGTATGCGGCAGTCCTGTGGGTCGAAAACGCCTTGTTGATGCTAGAGGTCAGAGGAGAATGGGCCGACTGATTCAAGCTGATAGAAGAGCAACTTTGACTGAAATAACCACTCGTTACAACCGAGGTATGCAGCAAAGCGTTTGTGAAGCCACAACACACACAACCTTGAGGCAGATGGGCTACAACAGCAGAAGACCCCACCGGGTACCACTCATCTCCACTACAAATAGGAAAAAGAGGCTACAATTTGCACAAGCTCACCAAAATTAGACAGTTGAAGACGGAAAAATGTTGCCTGGTCTGATGAGTGTCGATTTCTGTTGAGACATTCAAATGGTAGAGTCAGAATTTGGCGTAAACAGAATGAGAACATGGATCCATCATGCCTTGTTACCACTGTGCAGGCTGGTGGTGGTGGTGGTGTAATGGTGTGGGGGATCTTTTCTTGGCACACTTTAGGCCCGTTAGTGCCAATTGGGCATCGTTTAAATGCCACGGCCTACCTGAGCATTGTTTCTGACCATGTCCATCCCTTTATGACCACCATGTTCCCATCCTCTGATGGCTACTTCCAGCAGGATAATGCACCATGTCACAAAGCTCAAATCATTTCAAATTGGTTTCTTGAACATGCCAATGAGTTCACTGTACTAAAATGGCCCCCACAGTCACCAGATCTCAAGCCAATAGAGCATCTTTGGGATGTGGTGGAACGGGAGCTTCGTGCCCTGGATGTGCATCCCACAAATCTCCATCAACTGCCCGATGCTATCCTATCAATATGGGCCAACGTTTCTAAAGAATGCTTTCAGCACCTTGTCGAATCAATGCCACGTAGAATTAAGGCAATTCTGAAGGCAAAAGGGGGTAAAACACCGTATTAGTATGGTGTTCCTAATAATCCTTTAGGTGAGTGTACATTAAACAATGTAACAATTTGTAAATGGTTATACTGTAAGTGTTAAATTCATAAAACAGTGTTTACCGACCTGACTTTTTCCCACTTTCTTGGAGACTCTTAATCTTAGGATTAAACATAATTGAAATAAAAAAAGAAATATAAAAAAGAAAATTCACCCAGACACTGTAGACTATTTTCATAAACAATAAATGTCATACGGAAGTAACTTAAAACTATAAAAGTCAATGACATTATAATGTAGAGTAAGTGTACACCCACATACTGTAGGCAGTGATAAGATCAAGAGCTAAACGCAAAAACACAGCTTTCAGTTGCTGTCATAAGACCATGCACTGTAAGATATGGTTCACTCATTATGATTGAGTTAATGGCCAGATTTATAAGAAAACATGACAATTAATCTCACTCTTCTCCTATCTGGGTTCTTCCAGTGAAAAATAGAATATAAAAAAATGTAGACAATATAAAAAGTGCTTATTATATAGCACTTATTATAATTTATAATATAATTTTACATATCTTTAAAGCTTATTTTGACTTAAAATTGTAGTTATTATTAATTCTGATGTAAAATATTGTGTTTATTGATGCTGGGACTTCCACTAACATCACGACAGCAGACTACAAAATAAGCAGAACATCCATCGACAAGTACTGTAACTTAACATTATGTAAATTATGTAGAGAAGCGGGCTTCTGAGGAGGTCAACGAAATAGGAGTTTATGAGCGTGTTCATGATATAAACATGGGAGGACCCTCCCGTTTGGAGATGGCCTGGGATTATTAAATGAAAAAATACAAATAAAAATAAAACTAAAAGCTCAAAACAGAAAATAAACAGAGCTCCGCCAACTCATCAAGACCTGACGTAGCTCTGGAGGCTAAAAATAATCCTTTATATCTTAGAATTTAGGTGTGATTCAATGCTTTTAATGAGAGCGCATGCTTGATGAGTGGCGTGTGCTCTCTCTTTCTCTCTCTGAAGCTTCCTGGCTTCTTAGGAAGACTGGGCTGCGTCTTTAGCTTTTATCTTTGATTTTGCACGCCTTATCTTGGCCCTGATAACTTTCCTGTAGCTACCCACATGACAGCATGAAGTTTGCAGGTTTCAGCAGAAAAAAGAAATATATAAAAGAAAATTCACCACCTTCTGGCGTAGTTGTGTCTGGGTCAAAAATGTGGCGTCTGTTGTGTAGTGTGAAGCAGAATGTTTGCCTGAAAGTATTGTTTATTGCATACTGTAGTGCACTGTAAACCCAATTAAGTCGGCAAAACATACATTTTTTTTTATTAATAATGTTTCCAATTTTAAGTAAACAGAACTATCAATTTTTTTAGTTTGTTGAACTTGTTGCAAATCAAATTGTTGCAGATAATCCGGCCCGGGAATCGAACTGCATGGCAGACAAAATACCTACCACTGAGCCACCAGTGCTATAGATTTTAAGTTGGTGGAACTTCAAGGTGACAGTTACTGTTACTTAAGTACTTATGATTACTTAAAATATCAACTTTGTTCAGCTAACTTGAAAAGTGTCATTTCTACAACCTCATGAATACCAAAAAGTTCTGAATACTCAAAAAGATCTTAATTTGACCTTATTGCAATTATTTAAGTTAACAGTACTCAATATGTTTCATTTCTTTGAGCATTAGGGTTTACAGTGATGTATGTGTAATTACTCAAGCTGATCATGAGAAAGCATGACTGCTGTATGGCTAATTTGTGTGACTGCGACTCAGGGCTACATCACCAGACAAGAGAACAATAAACCCAATGTTTTTTTCTCTCTCTCGCCCAGAATTAGCATACGTCAAAGGAGAAATGTCTGTTTGTTTAATGTAATACTGAAACTGAGATCTGGTATAAGCCATTGTTTTAAGCTAGTTTCTGTCGCACACTAGGAGGTTCTTCTCCCACAGTGTCTGTCTCTGAGAAACTGAACGATCATAACAGATTACATCATAGATCTCCTGTCCCTCACCGGGGACAACCCCGGTCCTCACCCGGTTTAATCTTTTTGCCTTCTCACCCACTTTCATCTCAAAAAGCCCTGTCATGGAAACAGCAAACATGACACTTAAATGTGAAGGGTTAGAATATGATGAGAGATATTATAGCACTATATTCTAGTAGATGAGATTAAAAACATTCATTAAGTATTTGCCTGGGTTCTCTCGTGCCCTCTGTCTGATTACCCTCTGACAGTTATGAATGTCTGAGTTTGACAAATTGCTGTCCCATGAGTTTTCCATTTCCATGTTATCAAACCATGTGTATACTGTATGTAACCAGTATGTTAAAGGTCTTTGTTTTCTGACTTTGTTCTCTATATAACCTCTGTTACACTAATGCACTTATCCCAGTGTTTCACTAGTGCTTAGAAAGGTTTTCGCAGTTTGCTTGAGTCATGATTATTTGAAATTGTGTAATGGCCCAAACATTTGGAAATGGCGTAGATGTCATGACAGAACAGAGATATGGCAATAACCAGCCGAATTCATGTAATGTGCAAGTGGTGTTGGTGAATGATTGATTGTGTGTACGGTTACCACAAACAGATGTGTCTCTTCCACAAGTTATCTACTGACATCTATGTCTATGTCGTACCATTTGAAACAAGATGTTTACTGTATTGGGCTCAGAGCTACCTTGACCGGGATCATCATAAATGGAAATACGGATTAAAAAAAAAAAAAATCGTTTGCACCATTCAGATCTTTTACTGTGACTGTAATCACAGGTTTGACTTGAACACCCCTAAATTAAGGGCAGAATTTCTAATCAAATATTATCTTGAAGTTAAAAAAAAAAAAAAGGTAAGTGATGGTAAAAAGTAATTAAATATGAAATTAAATAAAGTGCATTTATATAATTTACTTTAGTAAAATTGACATAATAGCAATATGTAAAAGCTACACAAGGATGAAATATTATTTTTAGTCTACTTGATCAATTGTAATAATAATAAGAATACATTTTAATCTATTATTATTATTATTATTATTATTATTATTATTATTGAGACATTTTTTCTCATTTGAGTTTGTCCACTTTTAGTCTCATTTAGTTTTGTCCTTTTGTCAAAATTTCTACATTGTGATTTTCTTTTCTTGCTGGATTAATTTGAACAAGATGTTGATTCTCTAATGATCTGAAATATTTCATCATCACTTGTACATGTGTCATACTTAAACGCCGCTAAAAAACCTGTGACCAAATAATAATACCGAAAACGGCTCATGTTACGTCGCCCGCCATAGTTTCACACTAGACTAGTGATATCTAGACTTCATACTAGACCTGCAAGCGTAGCACCCACGTGTAACTGACTCTAACACGATCTCAAAACCAAACTAAGGGTTTCTGTTCGCATTCGCATCAGAATCAGAATCAGAATCAGGTTTTAATCGCCAAGGATGTTGAGACAAAAAAGGAATTTGGTTCAGGCTGTTTGTAGCTCTCAGAGTACAGACAAACATAAAACCACTGTACAAGTAATTACACAGTAATTACACAACATTTTTGCTTGTGATTAAATATGATTAAATAGGGTCCCGAGTGTGTGCAGTATAGTGTACATAAGGGGATTGTAAAGTTCGGCAAGTAGCCCTGTGTGCTATCCGCATGTTAGACCTGGTGGTCATAAATACAGTATAGCTGATTCATGATGACTCTTTTTTTTTTGTTGTTGCTCTGTATAAAGAATGTGCGTCTCAGGTATGCCCTTTCTTTATCTTGCTATGTACGCCGTTCTGTATTTCCTGTATGGTTACTGCTTGTCAGTGGTATGGTAGCTGCAAGGAAGTCGACCCGATTGTTCCTGTCAGCTGCTTTCAATGACAAATGTGGTTAAAACATGCCAGTCACACAGGAATATACATTTCATACAGTAAATGCGTAACACTTCTGTACAGGAACTGATGTGCTACGACAAACTAAAAATACATTTCTTTGCCCCTGAAGCATGAAATATGCAAGTGGGAAATTTAGCCAGAACGTGTTCGGGTAAACCGATATCAGTGAGGCGTGAAGGCCTGATACTTGTATCCAAAACAATTAGCTCATTTTTCCTCCAGTGTGGAGACAGAGAATTATGTGAACAGTGCTAATCATTATACACATCATACGTAATTCCGCCTGATATGACATAGAAAAGACATCAGCGGTAATAGAGAACGTTTAAATGTCAAAAAAAAAAAAAAAGGTTCGGGTGAGAATTTTTTTTCCTTCTGTTTACGCGCATCTGTACAGTATGTCACGTCTGACTATGAAAAGCTTCAAATAGTTGGAAACATCACCCAGAGCAGTAATGCCATACCTAAGTACTTAAGACATTTAACACTATAAAGGTCAGTGACATTTTAATGTAACTGTACACCCACATACTGTAGATAAGATAAGATCAAGAGCTAAACGCAAAAACACACCTTTCAATTGCTGTCATAAGACCATGCACTGTAAGACATGGTTCACTCATTATGATTGAGTTAATGGCCAGATTTATAAGAAAACACGACAATTAATCTCACTCTTCTCCTATCTGGGTTCTTTCATTGAAAAATAGAATATAAATTTATAATATAAAGAATACAACTTTATCCAACCACATCTCCCCCGCCCGTCACCATCCACATGCTGTTAATTGGCTGCAAAAATACAGTGGTGTTATGTGACATGGTGTGCACCACTTTGACGAAGTGTATGTTTGATTAAATTGCACACTGCACTTTTACTAACTAGAAGGATTGGCCGTCATGTTAACAGCCCCAGTGCCATAAAAACCAACATTCTTATTGCAGAGGCATTGGGATACAAGTCTAATGTTTAAAGGTTAAAGTTACAGCTTTAAGTTAGGTTTGAGAGAAGGAAATTGTTTGCCTGTACAGAAGTCATAAAGTCTGCTTTTGAACCAATTTGATCTGAATGAGATTTTTTTCCCTTCTGTTAAGGCCCATCTTTACAGTATTCTACGTCTATAAAAAGTCTATTAAATCAGTTACAAACACTCCCCAGAGCAATGATGTCCTACATGCAATAATTATTTAAAACAAGGTCAATGACATTTGAGAGTCTTACAACAACACCTCTAGCTTGTTGTTGTAAGACATCATTTGGAAGGTAAAGCAAAGAAAATAGTCCTGGGAAAAAGAAACAGAAGGTATGCACTAGTTTCACTCAGCACTTACACTCACTCACTCATCATCTATACCGCTTAATCCTGTATTCAGGGTCACGGGGCCTGGAGCCTACCTATCCCAGGAGACTTGGGGCACATGGCAGGGTACACCCTGGACAGGGTGCCAATCCATCACAGGGCACAGACACACACACACATACACTCATTCACACACTACGGTCAATTTGGAAACACCAATTAGCCTAACCTACATGTCTTTGGACTGTGGGAGGAAACCCACCAAGCACGGGGAGAACATGCAAACTCCATGCACACAGAGACGGGAATCGAGCCTGGCCGGGGATCGAACCCGGACCCTGGCGGTGCAAGGCAACAGTGCTAACCACTCCACCGCCGTGCCGCCCTCAGCACTTACAGACAAATGTAAAACAATCGTTAAATCTTTAGAAACTGGTCACTTTAGACATGCACTCTACAGATTTGTCAAAAAAAAAAAAAGTCACATGGTATTTAGTTGACACTAGAGTTATTAATCAGACATGAGAGGACGACACGGTTCCCCACTAGACAGCAATACTCACAATTCTACTGCTACTTTAGCTTGACAAACTAGAAAGTATGCTGAAGAAAATGTTATACATCGGTTAAGCGGAAACTAACCAACCTCCACATCTGTCTTCATTTTGTCCAGGTCCAACAATGACGTTTATACAGATCTTCCCCTCTTGCCTGTTCATTTATCCTCGTATTACATTTTTGCTCTGTTCTTCAGATTTTCCAATTTGTCTCTTTTATTCTTCTCCGGACAAGGCAGATTAGCATGTGACAGGTTTATCGCTGCACTTCATCCTTCCCCTATTTCTCCTTTTCGTCATCATCCTCCTGTTGCTGATTGGCTGCAATGGTGTTGTGCTGTTCACCACTTTTACAACGTGTATTGGATTAAAGTGTGCAACGCACCGTTACTAACTGTTGTGGCATAAATTAGCCTATTAGGTTGGTTATATTGTCTGTTACTGCCTACATTTAAAAGGCAGGCACCGACTAAATATTTGAAAACAGTAGGAAAAAGTAAAAGTAATGGCTTCTGATTTATAGTGCACCCAGGGTGAGGGGTGTGGGGGACAGGAAAAGTTATGACCATGGAAAATCACTCTGCTGTTGCTGGTTCGAAAGCCTGGATGAAAAAGAAGGAGAGTTGGCTGTCAGGTTATCAATCCATCCCTTTTAAAATTTAAACAACTTATCGATTGACGCTTAACAGCATAGGCACAGCGTCATGACATCGTGATACACTCCTAATGTTTGCACTTATTTATTTATGGGTTATGGTTTCCAGATGAGGGCTTGCTGGCTTAATGATTAGCACTCTAACCCCGCACCTCCAGGGTCAGAGTTCGTTTACTGCCTTGGGTCTGTGTGCATCGAGTTTGCATGCTTGGTGGGATGATGGATAGGCATGCCTTGCTGCCTCATGCTATAAGTTTCCTGGGATAGACTTCAGGCCCCCCCACAACCCTTTATACAGGATAAAGTGGTTTAGATGATAAGTGAGTGAGAGAGTGATGTCTAGATACAGACACACTGCATTTCATTTGCAGATTAATTATGACTGAAACGGTAAATGACCTCTGTGCTAAAAAAGAGAAAGACATACTGTTCTAATTATCCTGTCAGTTCTATAAAACTTATGCTATAACATACACACTGACAAATGCTGAGTTATTTTTACTACCCCAAACACTGGGTTGCCTCTGTTGGGTAATTTTTCTGGGTTATTTACTGTGAATTGGGTACTTTTTGTTTAACCCAGTTGGAGTTGATTTACCTAGTGACAGCTAACATCACAGACAAGACTGCCCCTCCCCATAAGTGTCAACCTGGCTGTGTCAACTTTATGTTTTTTTTTTTTTTTGGCCGCTGATGAGGGTGCTTCCTCCTCGTCATTTAAGAGGAAATGTAAATGTTAAATACAAGGTCTGTATACACACTTTCACTCACTTAAGTCACTTATGAATTAATTTGTTCACTGTATGTAACATTTATTACTGTTACCGTGTTAATGTTACACTCAAACGTTCAGCCTGGTGTGTGCTATAGCATGCTAGTTTATCTGACAATGTCTGCTAACTAGCCAAACCAAAGAACCCCACCTGTGTATGAAAGAAACTGCAAAAATGTCTGAGCTTTTTAGCTTTCTTTGTAGAATGCTTGCAGGGTGAAGTGATGAAAGCTAAACTGTTAACTGTAGTGCCAGCATGACGCTAGCATTTAGCTAGGTTGCTAGCATTAGCAACCACATTAACATTAGAACTTTATTAATCTAAGTGCTTGAGACAATAAAAAACTGAGGTGTTATAAAACACTCATATTCTTACAAATATGCATACTAGCCAACCCTCTCGATTTTTCCATAAACTTTTGCTTTCTTTAATTTATTTCTTTCTAACGTTCAAACGACACTGTGGAAGATCTCCAGCAGGCTGAAATGCCAAGGTCGTACCCCTACTGTACATCCTGATGTTGGGAGATAATGACCAGCACTGCTCTCAGACATTAGTGCTTCTCAGTAATAGTATCGCAATGATGTCGCTGTTGAACTTGTTTTGTATTATCTGATCTTGTGCTTTTGAAAAATAAATATAAATATTTTTTTCTATGATTAGTACAATTAATTGGGTGTTGTTTATTGCATATATGTATGGTTTGCAAAACTTAGTGTTTTTTTGTAATAGACCAGTATATCAAAGTAATTTAACTGTTTAAACTGTTTTACCCATAGACATGTAAAACATAAAAATAATAATAACCTATTTGTGAGGTAGAATTAACCCAGCATTATAGTTAAATATGACCTAGCGTTTGGATTGAATATTTTACCCATCTTGCTGGGTTAAATAAATAACCCATGTTGCTAGGTTAAATTAATCCAGCATGTAGTTGGTTCAATATTTATCCAGTAGCTGGGTTAATCCAGTATTTTTTTAGGGTGTAACATTAGTTTATAGCTATATTTGGCGGCGCCTCCAGTGTATTGAATTGCACGTCTAGTATATGTGCATGGAGCTTATATGTTTTCCTAGTGCTTGGTAGGTTTCCTTGAGTGTCCTTCTACAGTGCACAATGACATGCAGTGTTGGTTTACTGGTGTTTCTAATTTCCCCTGTGTGTGTGCGCGTGCGCTTGTAAGTTGACAGTCGACATGACTTCCTCTAATCGCACTGACCACTGGAGCAGAGTCACAGGTTACATATGTTACAGTATTACTCCAGACTTCCATGGAATGGATTTAATTACATTAAAGAAAGGTTTGCCTTGTTATAGCATCTGTAACCAGTTGTTCTTACACCAACCTCAACCACAACTGGAGCCAAAGAAAGCTCTAACAGGCACCACTGATAAACTTATACATCTCTCTATATAAACTGTTTAATGTCTGGCCTGGCCAATAGCAACAGAATAAGTTAAACACTTACAGGAATCTGTAAGCGTTTAACTTACTCTGGGTAACGAACTAACCAAGAACTGACCAAGAACTAGACTTGATCTTGTTCTGTTTTTTTTTTTTTTTTTTTAATTACACTGACTTAACTGGAAACATAATGTTTTCTGTTCGTGACCATGAGACTCATTAACAGTTTGTGTCAAGTTTAGCTGTAAAGGAAACTATGCATATGCTGTAGATAACACCATACAAGGCCTTTCTCGTGCACATACTGCTGTACTGAGCTCTGCTGGGTTACTGTTTACACGAATACCGTGCATTTAAGACAGTAGATGATTTGTGTGTGTGTGTGTGTGTTGGTAGTTGTTTGGGTTTAAAATCTATTTGTGTGTGGTCTATTGGTGGATGGGTGTGGTTAGTTCAGGTTGTGTGTCTATGTGTGCTACTGTGTGGCGCTGTGCGTTATTATGTCTGTCTGAATGAGAGTATAATTAGTATGTGTAAGTATGTGTGTGTTTGTGTTATTGTGTGTGAAAGAGAGAGATACTGTGTGTTTAGGTCGTGCTGGATAAAAACATCTGCCAAATGCCTTAATGTAAATGTATGTGACTGGTGTCTGACTGAAAGTATGCATAGTTATTATTATTTTGTGTGTGTGTGTGTGTGTTACTGCATGTATCCGTGTCATTATGTTTGATATTACGCGCATGTATTTAGCACTATCCTATATTGGTCCTATTTATTTATTTATTTATTTATTACTAACGAATGACTAATATAGGAAAGTAATTTGATAGAATGTTTTTCTTCTTTAACCAGAATCGTGTCACAGCTGAAGTCTTAGTACTGATGTGCAAAAAATGCTTCATAATAAATTGTATTGATAGTCACACAAATAAACAAGCTTTTTAAAGGTATCCGGTTCTGTCACCCAGACAAACCTGCACTTCGGAAACGCTGTCGTGAGTAACCACGTTCCTCACATGACTGGACCAGGATGTTCATCATACTTCGGTCATGGACTTAATGAGATAATGTCAAGGATACAACTGAATGAAGGACTTTCCATAACATTTAAAGTGTTTGTGACACCTGTGTCACCATGGATCGTCATAGGATATGAAATCTGTGCCAGACGTTTGTCTGTGTGTCTCCCGGGTGTGTGCGCAACTTAGCCGGTGCCAGAGGTGGAAAGAGTACTAAAATTTTGTACTCAAGTAAAAGTACTGTTACTTCAGTGAAATTTTACTAAAGTTACCATTATAAAAATCTACTCAAGTAAAAGTAAATAGTAACTCATAAAAAATTCACCGAGTTCCTCTTTTTTTTTTTTTTTTTTTACAACAGGGTGGGACGAGACATTCTAGCGTAGTTCAAAAAAGATACATCTCAGATATAAATCTCAAACTAGTTGTTTTTAACTGAAGGAACACCTTTGCATAATAAAGCTGCTATCTTTCTTGTGCTTGAAAATCAAAGTGGTCACTTAAATATGGCGTTACGTCCCAGTCTAGGGTTGGGCCGAACAGCAAAAGAATGGTTCAGGGTTCTATCTTAAACTGTATGGAAATGGTGGTATATGGCAGAAAGAACTAGATCCAGTCATTAACTGATGAAATAATGAGATTTGTATTGCTTCACACACACACACACACACACACACAGAGACAGCAGGAGGAGGATCATATTCAGGATGGACCCAGGCCAAAATAATAAACTAAATGGTATTTATATTTACTAGCTAGATTACCTGCAAAAAAAAAAAAAAAAAACCCACGAAAAAAAAATACTGGTATCTTGCCTGACTCCCTAAACCAAAAACAGTGAATAAATTCCCTCTTCCTAAAATAAATGGCAGCCACGCCATTACAACTGGTGAGTGCACAAAAATACAGTGAAATTATCAACAAATATATACAAAGGCCGACCAAACCAAAGTGGCAAAGCAATAATCAAAGTCAATGGGAAGCAAAAAGTCAAAACCAGAAACCACAACCAAATATCAAAACGCTAAAATCACAATCTCTTTCCTCTTTCCCGCGTCTCTCTCCGGTTTATACATGGTGGCGCTGGTTGATGACGTCACTCTCAGGGCGGAAGCGAACGTGTGGAAGGTCAGGTAGACGCCGATGTGGGGAAACAGTCAGAAAACCTGGAGTGGAGTTTGGAGCGGCGCGCGACCAGGACACGAGACACACACGCGAGCGCAACGACGCATTTATACCGGGGGCGTCCAAATCCAGTCCTGGAGGGCTAGTGACCAGCACAGTTTGTAATTCACCAACACCTAAACACACCCACTGAACCTAGTAATTAGCAGATTAGTTAAATCAGCTGTGTTTGAGAAGAAGAAGAAGCACCAAACTGTGTTGGACACTGGCCCTCCAGGACTGGATTTGGACACCCCTGATTTATACAAAGAAGAATATATTTTTTTATTATTATTTTTGCATTTTCATTCATTTGTTTTACTCAGTAGCGAATATGATTTAAAATGTAGCAAATTACAATACTTCAAACAAAACATACTTAAGTAAAAGTAAAATTACAGAAAAAGTACACACACACACACACACACACACACACACACACACACACAAAAAAAAAAAACTACTCAATTACAGTAACGCGAGTAAATGTCATCCGTTACTTTCCACCTCTGGCCTTCATATGCTGAGCATGCTTTCCATGCCGAGGCAAATTTCTGGTTTAAAAAATAAAGTTCATACGGTGAAAATTCTTAAGGTGTTTTGTTCGCGTGCCGGGGTACCGCTGTATTTGATTGTGGCCCATAATCCTATATCATGCAGTACTTAAGAGTTATTATGGGACTATGCATAATTTGTCGTAATTTGCTAAATAGTTATGATGACTGCAGACTCTGCTGCACTGAAACTCATGTTTACATAGTGTGTGTTTGTATATGTTTGGGGCGGGGGGTTTAATTCTTGTGGGATTTGCTAAAAAAGAAACTAAAACTGAAAATTCCCCCTTTTTTTGTCAATTTTGAGCATTTGTGTATACAATGTTATTCTTTTAATTACATAAAAATAAAAGTTTAGATATAAATATTTCTGTGCCAGACATTTGTGTGTGTGTGTGTGTGTGTGTGTGTGTGTGTGTGTGTGTGTGTGAGATCTTGCAGCAGTTGGATTCGGGCCTCTGGAAGATGATTCAGCATGTAAGTGAAATTAAATAAACAAAGTGTGCATGAGCGCTGTGTCTGGACCCATTCCGTAATAAACACGTTACACTTGTGCGTCATTAGCCTGAATATGTATTGTTTAATCAGAGTCTACTCTACGATGATTAAAAACAACAACTACGCTGTATTTAAAACTCTTTGCACGATATCACCATGGTAACGCTTGCTCGTCACAGCATATCACCCTGCTTGTGTACACATGCTTCCTTTTTTTTTCTTTTCTTTTTTTAAACCTAATCTAAGTCTATTTACCAAACTTATTTACATAATCGCCAATTCTTTGTAAACACACACATTTCTCCAACTCATCATGAGCTCATGGTAACACATCTGGTGTGTGATTCTGACTGAAATAGCCCTTTCACTTCATGCTTCTAAATCCAGCTAGGAAAATGATTATACACGGAAGAAATTTGGCCAAAACAAACCAACAAACAAAACAACAAAAGTATTCATTTCTTTTGGTGTACATTTATGCAAATATCTATTCAACAATTCCAGAAATTCCAGAATTCCTGTAGCGGCATGTGTGTGGTTGATGGTTACCTGAGAGGTACCAGAGATTTAAATGAAGCCAACAAATAACGTAATGCTTTTCACTTCTGGCTATGCCCTTTTATTTATGAAAGGTTCTTTTTTATGTTTGCAGAGAGAGAGAGAGAGAGAGAAGTGAGAGAGGGACCCAAGCTAATTCATGAGCAAATCGTCAAGAGAGCCTGTCCATATGTGTGTTTGTCAAAGAGTTAAAACATAAAGCTTAAACAATTCTACCCATCAAATGCACTACTAAGACTCAAAGTCTCCTTATTGTCTTTCAGTCTCAGAACTTGGCACTTATGAAAATACTGTACATTCATGACATTTGGATTTATCCAGATTGACTCATATTTTTGTCATATTATACATCTGAGCAGTTAAGGGTTCAAGAGTGGCAACTTTGTGATTGTGAGAGTTTGAACCTGAGATCTTCTGAAGTGTAGTCTAAGGCCTTAACCACTGAGCTACAAGCTCTAGTTAATGTTCATATGTAAAAAATGTGATGCCTGGTTGTCGAGTACTTCAGATACTGCAGATCACCTGGGATTTTCACACACACACGCACACACACACACACACACACACACACACACACACACACACACACACACACACACACACACACACACACACACACACACAGAGTATTTGATTCATTCCAAATGGAAATTACTGAGTTGTGTCAGGTAGTAGACGCAGCTGTAGGAGGCAAGTAGAGATATCACGTCCAGATAACTGCAGCGTGATGTATGAATAAGTATAAATCAACTGCGGTATGAATAATCTCATCTCATGACGTGACACCAATATTACTTTAATACGTGTGTAAACTACAGTAGTAATAACGTCAGAATTTCTATTTGTAAAGCGTCTTTAGCATCTGTGATTAACTCATAATTAATTAAGATTAGTGTTAATGTTGTTGTTAGATTTATATTGTCCAAATGGGTTTTATTCGAATGTACTATATAATCTTGCCGCTTCACATCTTTAAATGGTTTGGGTCAATCCTAGCATTGGTTCTCCTTTCCTACTATGTTCTCCTTATGTCCACGTGTGTTTTCTCTGGGTTCTCTAGTTTCCTCCAGCCTCACAAAACATGCAGGTTAGTGTAATAAAATAATGTAAATGCAGATGATCCTTTCCAGCCACCCAAACATATTGCCAATTGCGAACACTATAATCATATTTTTGCATATAAAAACAATCAAAACATTTCGTAAAGACATATAAATTAAGTAAAAGATGAAATAAAAGTCACTGAACCTTAATTTATGATTACTTTGGCCTGCTTTAAAAATTAAGGTATTTTTCTTGCTACCAGTCTTGATAACATTCTTACTGATGGTGCTAGGTCTTCACCACATATTGCACAAAAACCCACAAAAAAAAATGTGTAAAATTTGGTATTTACATAAAGGCTGATTAGGTACATATATCTGTTTAAGTCTTGTGGGATACACACGTGGACAAAATTGTTGGTACCCTTCGGTCAATGAAAGAAAAACTCACAATGGTCACAGAAATAACTTTAATCTGACAAAAGTAATAATTTAAAAAATTCTATGAATGTTAACCAATGAAAGTCAGACATTGCTTTTCAACCATGCTTCAACAGAATTATTAAAAAAAAAAACTCATGGAACAGGCCTGTACAAAAATGATGGTACCCCTAGAAAATACTGAAAATAATGTGACCAAAGGGACATGTTAATTCAAGGTGTGTCCACTAATTAGCATCACAGGTGTCTACAATCTTGTAATCAGTCAGTGGGCCTATATATAGGGCTCCAGGTAGTCACTGTGTTGTTTGGTGACATGGTATGTACCACACTCAACATGGACCAGAGGAAGCGAAGGAAAGAGTTGTCTCAGGAGATTCGAAAGAAAATTATAGACAAGCATGTTAAAGTTAAGGCTATAAGACCATTTCCAAGCAGCTAGATGTTCCTGGACGTGGCCGCACGAGGAAAATTCATGACAAATCAAAGAGACAGATAATCCCAATGGTAACAAAAGAGCCCAGAAAGACTTCTAAAGAGATCCAAGGTGAACTTCATGCTCAAGGAACATCAGTTTCAGATCGCACCATCCGTCATTGTTTGATTCAAAGTGGACTACATGGGAGACGACCAAAGAGGACACCATTGTTGAAAACAAATCATAAAAAAGCCAGACTGGAATATGACAAACTACATGTTGACAAGCCACAAAGCTTCTGCTATGGACAGATGAGACAAAAATGCAACTTTTTACCAAGGCACATCAGCTCTATGTTCACAGACGGAAAAATGAAGCATATGAAGAAAAGAACACTGTCCCTACTGTGAAACATGGAGGAGGCTCTGTTATGTTCTGAGACTGCTTTGCTGCATCTGGCACAGGGTGTCTTGAATCTGTGCAGGGTACA
This sequence comes from Clarias magur, assembly GCA_013621035.1. NCBI lineage: Eukaryota > Metazoa > Chordata > Actinopteri > Siluriformes > Clariidae > Clarias > Clarias magur. The sequence continues at coordinate 45,887 of QNUK01000353.1, read as the reverse complement.
ATGAAATCTCAAGACTATCAAGGGATTCTAGAGAGAAATGTGCTGGCCAGTGTCAGAAAGCTGGGTCTCAGTCGCAGGTCATGGGTCTTACAACAGGACAATGACCCAAAACACACAGCTAAAAACACCCAAGAATGGCTAAGAAGAAAACATTGGACTATTCTAAAGTGGCCTTCTATGAGCCCTGACCTCAATCCTATTGAGCATCTTGGGAAGGAGCTGAAACATGCTGTCTGGAAAAGGCACCCTTCAAACCGGAAACAACTGGAGCAGCTTGCTCATGAGGAGTGGGCCAAAATACCTGCAGAGAGGTGCAGAAGTCTCATTGACAGTTTGACAGTTACAGGAATCGTTTGATTGCAGTGATTGCCTCAAAAGGTTGTGCAACAAACTATTAAGTTAGGGGTACCATCATTTTTGTCCAGGCCTGTTAATCTGACAAAAGATTAGTTCATTTTTTTTTTATTTATAATTCTGTTGAAGCATGGTTGAAAAGCAATGTCTGACTTTCATTGGTTAACATTCGTAGAATTTTTTTAAATGATTACTTTTGTCAGATTAAAGTAATTTCTGTGACCATAGTAAGTTTTTCTTTCATTGACCGAAGGGTACCAACAATTTTGTCCACGTGTGTATGCTTAAAACGAAAGTAAAACGGAAAATTCCCCCTTTTCTTTGAATTTTGAGCATTTGTGTACACAGTGTTATTCTTTTAATTGCATAACAATAAAAATCCAAAAAAAATTGCCAAGTGCAAATTACTTCTAGCAGTATTATTGTTTATGAAATGACACACCACACATAAAACAAGTTAGGAAACAGCTTTGTAAATAGCTGGAAATAGCTTTCCAAAAGGAAATCATCCGTTTTCCTGCCCACTTCTGATTTGATAAAATGCAGGTGGAGAATTCAGGGAAGCATGACCAATGGCTCCTGAAACAGGTGCGTCATACAAGATTTTATAAAAACCATACCGGCTCAAAAGTAATCCAGTTTTTTTTTTTTTTTTTTTTTAAAGTGAAAAAAAAAAAAAATTCAAGAATGACCTGAAAACACTCTTTTTTTTTTCTTCGTTTTAAACCAGCTGTCTTTTAAAAGGCCTTCAAGAGTAAAAGGCATTTGTCCCCTCAATAAAGAAAACATCTCAAGTATCTCAAGTAAACTGTTGTTCATTTGTACTTTTTTTCTTTTCACTAGTTTTTGTTAGTTTTGGACATGTGAGATTTTGTACTGTAGACTAATAACAGCCGGGATATCCACAGGGAATGGGAGGCAGGGTAAACATTTGCTATCTGTGTATAACATAAAAATAAAACACTTATCTGATGTTTGTTAGAAGATTGTACCTTATAACCTAGTTAAAAGTCCGGTAGGGGGGTGATACAATGAGTCATGAAGCAGCGTTGGTCTGACGTCAAATTAAAGCCCTTTTGAAGGAATAACAAATGCAGACCTATTAAACATTAGCCATGATGGACAGCAAAGAGTCACACTATGTTTATTTTACTCTGTGGCTCAGAGGTTGCATCTGCATAAGATGTTGTTGAAATGGAAAATCGCACTCAGGTCCCAGCGCCTTACCTCACCTCAGCACAGCAGTAAAGTGGTCAAACAGTTACAAGCTCTCATCCTTAATGAAACAGAAACAAAAATCTAACTTTAAGCATTTTTGCCAGCTTTGAGTCATTTAATGACTGGAAGAAATGACGGGTAAAAAAAATAAATAAAACAATAATTGGACCTAAAAGTATTGGTCATTGGTCTGAATGACCAATTTTTCTAAAGCAAAACACACTGGAACACACACTTGATTTGGACATGTCTTTTTCCAAGAAAGTTGGAATATGAATAGAGTAAAAAAAAAATTCTTGTAAATCTAATAAAACGGTCCTTGGTGCTTATAATGTATCAATTACTTTAAAATGCTTAAGATTTGCCTGATTTAAGCATTTAATTAAGATATTTCTACATATGGCTTTTAAAATTTTTTTTATTTTATAATCTTTGTTGTCGTAAAAGAAAGTGACTCTCATATGGATATTTTGTTATACAGTACTAGTCAAAGGTTTGGACACACCATCTAATTAAATGCTTTTAGTCATTTATTTTCCACAATAATACGAGATTTCATCAAGCACCATAATGAAACTGTCTATCCTGAAGACCTTCCCAGGAAAGCAAAACCAAAACTTACGTCAGCTGCAGAGGAGAAGTTCATTTAGTGTTACCGGCCTCAGAAATCACTAATATAACAAACAGCACATTAGAGCCGTTATGAAGAGTTTACAGAGAATAAGTAGCAGATGCATCTCAATATCAACCGTTCAAAGGAGATTATTGCATATTTTGGATGCCTTCAGCATTGTTTTACTGTGTAAAAAGAAATAAAAAAAACAGGAAAGACAATGGAATTAGAAGGGATGCCAAAAACTTTGATGGGTACTGTATTGTATAAGGTAAACTCTTACCTTACTCTCTGTGTTAATGCGAAAAAGCTTTTTAGCTTCAAGTGTTATACTGTAGAATGAACATTAGGATAGAGGAAGATAAAATAAGAACATCGATCCATTAAATGTAGCATGTTTATGATCCGATGATTTAATTATCATTTTTGTTGCAGGGTCGTAGTAAGGACAGAAGCATTAGCGTGTTTATAATCCTGAGCACTTACAGTAAGTCTTTTTCATTTGGGCAAGATGGACATTAGGTATTAAATACCTACAGACCGTAACAAGCAGCCAGTCTAGCTTGAATAAATCTGTGGTAATGACCTTTGCTTTCTTTTTCATGTGAGCCATTATAAACCCCAATTTCCTGGAATATTATTTGCATGCTTACTGACAGCTTTCAGTAGCTTACAGTTCACACTTTTTGTTAAATGTTTCACCAAACATTACTCACCTTCCGGTTCAGTAGAAGAAAGGATAAAAGTAATGACTTCGTCCGAGCATGTAAAACAAATTTGTCGTTAGACTGGTTGTTATCAGGCGAATATTCTTATGTGCTTAGACCAGTTTTTAAACTATACAAGCATTATATAATAAAATATAATAACATATATAACTTGCAGTACATAAAACTTTACCTAATGTATTTAACAGCTACAATTGTTAATCAATTTAACATCTAAAATTTTCTACAAATTCTGATGTTTTAGTGTTTTTAGATAAAAAAAAAAATGTTTTTAGTACATAGTTTATGAAAATAGTCAATATTTGGAGTGTTGCCACTTTAAAACTTTGGGCCACATACTGATTAATAGCAGCTAATTCTTGGTAGAATAACATTTGTATTTTTTAACGCAGTTATGGATTGCCAACAATTAGGATGCGGCCTTGAAGTTGTCAATAAAAGCCTTTGTCACTTTAAAATGCTTGTAATTATACTTCAGTATACCATAGCAACATCTGACAAAAAGATCTAAATCAACAGATTTTGTGAAAATTAATATTTGTATCATTCTAAAAACTTTTAGCCCCTATAGTAACATTCTTGTATCTCGCTTCCAGTAATTTAAAGACGTGTGCCAGACAGCTTTGGAAAAGCATGCTGGAAAAAAAGTCATCTATAATTAGGATAATTATACTGGTAGTATATGGTATAATTCCTAAGGATAATAATATAATGTGTCCCAATGAAAAAAAAAAAACAAATTCACAAGACTATTGAGTTATTGATGTAAGCCATGATTGTGTCAGTAATGTACAGTGTTACAAGATACTTATCAGCCACAGGTGCTGTTTAACCTGTTACCACCATGAAGATTATTTTGGAAGTTTGTCAACCAGGGTTAGGTGATAGTACAGTAACACTGTATCCCAGGGTATTAAAAAATGATTAAAAAAAAGTATTCCTGTATTTACCATCCTGAGAAAATCTGCTCTGTAATCGATGCTGTTTATAACAGGGTTTGTATTATCATGAAACTTAAACTTGTCATTATTATGCTTGGCAAATTCCATTTATTTTATTTTAAAATTTTGAGAAGAAAAACAAAACAAAACAAAAACAAAGCAAGTTTCTTAAAGACAGACTTAGACAACAAATGTTATGATTTGTTTGACCTGGTTGAGTGGCAGCTCCCAATTTCCTTTTTGTTATTCCTTTTTGTTATTCCCCTATTATCTCAACTTTATTCATTATTTATTCATGTATAGCCTGGTTTTCTTTGGCCATCTTAAAAATGTAAGTTAAAAATTTTTTTTTTTTTTACTAAGTGTAACTGCTGTATCATTTTTCTGCCTTTTTGCATTTATATTATGTACTATGCGGAAATATTAGTTTTTAATAATGTTTTTTCCCCTTTGGTTCTGTATAATAGAAATTTCACCACTGTGGGACAATTAAATGTATATCATATATTATCTTACAAACTTTTACCACAATGTCAACATTCTTTAGGCAGCTGATTTCCATCATATTGGCCCGTGGCATGCCTTTTATGCTATATATGAATATGACATTTAGAGATTTTAAAGAATACTGTATATGGTCGATTATATTATGTGTTAATTAATGTGTATAATACATTGCATATTTAACTGTCCTACTTATTTCTACTCATCCTGATAGCCCTTTCAGCCTTAATCCAACCTCACCTGTGATTATATAAGTCTATTTGTGAACCTTTTGTTTTTTGCTTGGCTCAGAAGTTCTGAGCAGATGATTCCTATCTTTTTAGCTTTTGTTTTACATTTAGCATATATTGTGTGTTATAAGGCAGATATGTAGCCAAGAAATAGGAAAAGAATAAGAAATGGAGAGCAAGTGTGTCTGCAATCTCCCACAAGCATAACAAATTGTTTTACTATAAAAATTATCATCTGAATTATTCTGGTCTATTACCAGAGCTTTAGTGTAATCAGAGTTGAGAAACCAATGACATGAATGAAGTTTTATGGCATCGATACACCATGTACATTTGTCAGTTGGTAAGAAATTTGTTGTTAAACACATGTAAGCTACTGAGCAATTACCAAATCTTGGAAATCTAGCATATGACACATCAACACTATGTCAATGTTACCATTTTAATAATGCTAAAATCTAACGAAAAGTTGAATGTAGCATTGGAACAGGAATAAGTTTTACTTTTTAGGATCAGAAATCAAGCATCAGCATAATAACTGCATCATGGAACTGCCATTACACTTAAAGGCCTGGATATTTGTCTTTATGTGCTCAGTATCTGTTTTTTTCGAAACAAGGAAGGTTTGGCCATCATTTTAATGATCCACCATCCATTTTCTGTTTCACTGCAAGTAGTGTCAACAATCACACACATCCATAGAACCATGCAGAAGTTTTCACCCCCCCCCCCCCCCCACACACACACACACTTTGCAGCTTGGGTAATTTGGGTAGTGAGGAGGACTGTGGCACAATTGGTGTTCTAGTTCCTCCAAGGTTGAGGTCAGGACTCCAATGTCCTCAAACTTTTCATGGAGGTTGCTGTTATGCACAGGGGTATCATGATACTGGAACAGGTTTAAACCTTCAATTCGATTGAAGGGAATTGTTTAATGCTACAAGATGCAAAGACCTTCTATAAAATTGTGTGCCTTCAATTTTGTGGCAACCGTTTGGAGGGAAATCTACTTTTGGCTGTAATAAATAATAAAGTATTTAATAGTGCCATAATAGAAACCACTATAGAAACCATTACAAGAACATTCTGGGCATAGCTGTATTTACTTTGAAATCATGTCACACTTTAATTTTCCAGTTACAAATTGGAATGGAGTCCAACAACAAGGAATACCTATTCTGTGAGCTTGTGGATTATCGACTTCTTTTCTTTGGTTGAGACATGGGGGGCAAAAAAAAAAAAAGCATTTTGGAAGCTTTTTGGAACTTAAGCATGCCTACCAGGATTTTTTGAAGCCCTGAACATCCAGGACAAGGTCTTGCAATACTTTGTTTTACACATTGGCGATTCACCACCATATTCACTGTTATATACTAACAACCAAAATATTTTAATGCATTCTTATGTAATATTCTTAAACCTTCCTGTGTAGCCTTTCCCGTAAGGGAAATTATTATTTAATTAAATTATTATTTTACTCAGTGGACATTCATGTGGACGACACTGTAAATAGGCTCACATGTCATGCCTCAGTGGTTTTGATCTACAACAATTTGTTGATTTTCTAACTCACTCAAAAGGCCCCACCTTTCACCTTGTTTGCTGCTCAGGTGTTACATCTGAGTTGCCCATGTCTGACCATAAATTGGTCTCATTCACTTTTAATGTTTCACCATCCAAATCTCCTCAGCAATGCTCAATGTTCGTCGGGAACTTTAAAAACATTCTTATGAAAATTATTCATTTTCACCCTCAGCTAGCTTCTGTCAAGATCTTCTTACAGCCTTCTTATCAGCTTGACCCTCAACCAACTCAGCTGGCAAAAATCTGTACGCCCGCACTATCTTATCCCTCCTTGAATAAGATATCTTTCACTCCTCTCTCATTTTTAGCAAATTTCCTTTATCACTTAAACTGCTGCAATAATTCCAATCTCTAAAAACCTTGCGCTAACCCTAGTAATCGTAATAATTCCCTTATAACATCAAATCCTCCTTTCATTTCAACAAAAAAAAAAGTACTTGCAAAAACAGATTCAAAGTCTCTTTAATTACAGTAATCATTTGGAATCATTTTAGTCTGGAGACTAAACATAGCATATAAACTGTATTGGTGAAGGTCACCAGTAACCTCCTGTTGCCTGCAGATGCTGGAACTTTAACAATTCTTGTCCTGATAGATTTGAATGCAGCCTTTAACAACTCATCTCATGTGGTTTGCCTCATACTTTTCTGAATTTGTTAAATTATATATTTTTTTAAATCGCTCTCAGCCTCTCCCTGTCAGCTGTGGTGTTCCAGAAGGCTTAGTCCTTGGCCAGCTTTTGTTACTCATCTATATTCCCCCTTTTGGGCACATCTTTGGAAAACTCTCCTACAATTTTCTCAACCTCAACAGCAAAGAGCCAGATGTTTTCCTTGAAGGATCAGAATCTACTCTGTCCAAGTCTAACAGTGTCTCACTCTTCTCATGTCAAAAACTTGGAGGTCGTCTTTAAGAGCACTATATCATTTAAGTCCAATATTAACATCGTCTGCAGATTATGTTACCTCAAACTCTCAGCATTTATCATCTCCACCCATTCTTTACCCCTGCAAACCACTATTGTTCTCACACATGCATCAGTCACCACCTACATCTTTTGGCTGCTTCCAGCAAGGGGTCGTCACAGCGGACCAACCGGTTCACACACAAACTTGGCACAGGTTTTATGCCGGATGCCCTTCCTAATGCAACCCTCCCATTTTATCCAGGCTTGGGACTGGCACTGCATCTAGTGACTGGGGTTAACATTAGCTAGGACTCTAACCCGGGCCTTCCGCATGACAGAGGAGAAAACTACCACTGAGCGACCAGTGTCCTAAAGCGTCACTATGAGGGTTCACCACTAGAGGCCACTGTTTTGAGTTGGTTAGTCTTGTAGTTTTTGTTTGTAGACTCAGTTTCCCAAAAGGCACCTCGGTCAGGTGATGAGTTCTCACCTGAACCGAGGTAGCTAATTAGACATTCTATAAATAGCTGTTTGTTCTGGGAAACTGGGTCGGGCATTTGTTATGTTAAGTGGGCTTTTGTTTATGTTCTGATTTAGTTTGTGTTTGTTTTAAGTTGGCATATGTTTTGTGGAGCTGTCTTTGTTAAATGTATTAGTTTGTATCTTAGTCTGTTTTGGTTTTCCCTTGTGTACGTATCACTTTAGAATGTTTAGTTCTTAGTCTGTCCTGCTACTAACATGATACTAACCTGCCTAGTTCTTAGTCTGTTTAGTCCCCTAGTTTGTCTAGTCTCCATGTCTGCTTAGATCTTTTAGTCTGTTTAGATACTAACCTGCTTTGGTTTGTTTAAATAAAATGGACACTTTGTTTTACACAACACTCTGCATTTATGCCTGCCCATCTTAGCCCACGGCCATCACCATGAGCCATTACCAGCAGTTCATGACAATCACCAGTCAACTTATCACAACAGTCACTACAACTTATCTAGAATTACGACTAGAAAGGCACCTATATATAAAAAAAATATATTATTTGTTATTATTATTAATTACCTATGTTCATTAACTCCATTACTTACTCCATCATTTAATTGTTTCATACTACTGTATATTACATCATTTCTATATTTATTGCCACAATCATATCAAATAATTTTATTGTGTCACAATCATATCATCTTTCTTTTTTTTTTTCTTTTTTTTGAAATAGCAATACCATAACAAGGATGGGAAAACCTATTTCTTTAGTAGCTGATTCTATTAAAAATAATAATGGAAGTACTGTATTTTAGGTTTGACTTATGAGCTGCCATGGTTTAGGGGACTTTCCCAATAGTGAGTCTCTGACATTTCTTTTATTTACACCCACCATCTTATAGCAAAGAGCCGAGAAACTTGCTCCATGAAGCATCATACGGTATTTTTGTTTTTAGGAGTATTTTTATTGAGTGTTTTATAAGTTCTCGTCTAGACACCCATCACAGATGACTTAACCTTTCCAAAATATACTTGTCTGGCATACACAAGAAATTCCCCAGTGATGAATTGATAACCATAGATTGGCACCCTGTCCAGGGTGTACTCTGCCTTGTGCCCTGAAGTCTCCTGGGACAGACTCTGTATACAGGATAAAGTGGGATAGACGAGGAGAGAGTGAGTTGGTGGATTAATACCTTGAGTGCTGAGTTAACACCCAGTAATGTTTATATGAATTTTATTTTATTTTGACTCAAATAAACTTTTAAGCATTGAAAGGGTTGTCACCATTGAGAATTTTACTGTGTACCAGCTTTTAACTTATACCCGATCCAAACTGAAAAGAGAACAGAACAGGGTTCTTAAAAGTTTATTTAGTATTATAACATCCAATATTTTCCGAAATTGAGTGCTGTTGTCAACTAATAAAAACAAATAGACCTACTGTACACACCCCACATCTCTTGTCCAAGTGTAAAAGATACAGGAAACAGAAAAAAAAAGGAATAAAAAGAACTCTAATGACATACAGTTGTGTTTAAAATAATAGCAGTCCAACATCAGTAACCAGATCAATAATTGTTTTTGGGAGAAATTATATTTCTTCATGGTAAACATTTTACTTGCGGGTGTAGTGGAGTAATAGAAAACCAACAGACCCAACAGTCATGACTTGCATGCACCTGATTCAGTATAATTGAATCATTAATTGAAAAGGGGCGTGTTCAAAATAATAGCAGTGTGGAGTTCAATTAGAGAGGTAAATAATTCTGTATCAAACAAGTTCCCCTTATTTAAGGATAAATGCAGAAAAGGTGTCCTGTGCATTTCTCTCTGAAAATCAGAATAAAATGGGTCGTTCCAGACATTGTTCAGAAGAACAGCGTACTTTTATTCAAAAGTTGATTAGAGATGGGAAAACATATAAAGAAGTGAGAAAAATGATAGGCTGCTCTGTTAAAATGATTATATCAAATGCTTTAAAATGGAAACCAACCATTCGAATGGATTGAAGAATAACAAAATTAGCAACGACTCGGCCCATGATCAGTTCCAGGAAGAACATCTAAAGTTACCTGTGAGTACTATTACTATTAGAAGATGACTATGTGAAGCCAAGCTATTAGCAAGACGCCCCCACAAAGTCCCATTGTTAAAAAAAAATAAAAAAAAGACAAAATAGACATTTTTTCAACGGAAGAGGTTAGAGTTCGCCAAAGAACACATTAACTGGCCTAAGCAGAAATGGCGCAATATTTTGTGTACTGATGATGGCTAGATTGTTCTTTTGGGGTCTAGAGGCCGCAGACCGTTTGTCAGGTGACCACCAAACACTGAATTCAAGCCACAGTACAATTGTCTTGGGCTGGAATACCTGTTCAAAGGTGCCAGACGTTGGTTGACTCCACGCAGCACAGATGTGAAGCAGTTCTCAGAAACCATGGTTATACAACTAAATATTAGTTCAGAGATGCACAAGAAAGATTAAACTTCATTTTGTTTAAATGGTAAATTCATCACTTTGTAAAGATGAATGATGACACTCCTACTTTTTTGAACAGACTATTATTTTTCTTAACTTTCTGTAAGCTAATAATACATTTAGCACATTTTTTCTTCATGTTGCTCCACGATTCAGAATAGAACATGCAGAGTGTCCAATGCATTTGTTGATTTCAATTAAAAGTTATTATATGGATATGGAGCTTTACTTACTTTTTTTTTTTTTTAACACACTGCAATTATTTTGAACACAACTGTATATGTCTTCTATTACCCTTGTCTTTGTCCTCCATTAACTTTCCTTTTTCCTTTTTTGTTCCTTTTTGCCTTTTAATTTCTTTACTTTTCTTTTCTTTTTCATAATCAGAAAGCTCTAGACTAAAAGATACATTTCAGGATTGTTGGTCACCAACACCCAACAAGGTCAAAAAAAAAAAATTGTTAAATGAAATTAAGCTGCTCTGTATATCATCATGGTCCTGAATTATCAACCCTTGAACCCTTATATCTCCTTTAAGTAGATATGACCACATCAGTCACACTTTACTTTGGATATACTCATCTGCCTATAATCTGGCCTTTCCAAGTATTAATTGACTCGACTGCAGGAAGCAAGTACAAATAAAGTCGTACAAAAATGTCGTACAACATTTTCTTTATTTGTTGCAAATTATTAAAAGAGAACCTCTATTCTATAAAATGGTACTACTCGACATAGTCTCATCTCAAGCAATACATTTGTGCCATTGTTGAACCCTTATAGAAAATCCCCTTTGTCACAGTTGGTGGTCTCGCACTGTTGCAAAGTTGGTCTTCAGTGCCGATGGTTGGTTTTTATTTCCTTACTGTCAGTGTGCACCTGAATTATATAGCATTTAACAATATTGTAACACCTATACGTTTTTTTTTAAACGGGCACAGTGTCAAATAATTGCCTGATTTAGATCTCCTCCAAGAAAGCTTGTTGCCAAATTACCAGGAAACCTTGCCCTATCTTACCTTTATCTACTTCATTGTCTTATAGAAAAGTAAATCAGACTAATTTCCTCCTCATTTCCTTCCTACTTTTAAACACTAAACCCTAGAGCGCAGAATAGAAAAAGGCATGCTGTCTATAATCCTCTCAGACCAAACCGGTCTTATTAAAGGTAGACTTGCATCCACTGACACGCACATTTATAGTTAATTCATGGACCTACCCTTCAATCCAACAAGCAAAAAACATCATAATCACTCTCAACAAAACACAACACCTTAAGCCAACGTCATCACTAATGGACTAACATCTCATAGTTTCACACTAGTTAAGGGTGCGCAATCACCCCCTCACTATTTACAACATTCATGGAACAGTTATTTGTCAGAACACACACATTAAAGGAATTCAAACACAAAATATGCACCACGAAACCGGCTGGAAAACCACACCAAGAGTCCATACGTCAGCACACTCTCTATAGCACAATGGTAAAAGTTCACCAAAGGCTGATAGTAAGATTGTCTCTTCTCAGTTTCCTCAGGTAGAATAAGCACTGCTGGGCCCAAGAAATTTTAAGTTGGTGAACCTCTCTACCGCCCCATTTCCAGTAGTAAGTGGTAAGTGGATGGTCCTTGTGCCATTGCAAAAATCCACAATCATCTCCCTGGTCTTGATATTGACGGCCATTGATTGGCATTTCCAAATTGCTGATAGCCTTTGAATGGGTGTGACCCTAACCCTAGTGGATGGATGGATCGACTTATACAGAAAATCTAGAACTTTCTTATACAGGAATCAAGCTGGCTTAAACGAGGTGCAGAACGATGAGATTTTTGAGAAGAACAAAGTTTAGGGCACCAGCTTGGGGAGTTAGGGAAAATGTGCTTTGTATGCTTCTAATGTTTATATCTTTGCTATTGCTGGCATATTTTTTGAAAAAGAACTGACTTGCTATCAGCTTACTAGTATACTGTATGTTTCTGATGAGCTTTGAAAGGCTGATATCGCTACGGTTTATGGCTTGCATTAGTTGCAGATCATTATCAAATTGGTTTCTTTGAAACAGTTGAAACTACCTGATAAACTGCAGCAGAGATTAGCTTCTGTCTGTGCTATGTCAGTTGCTTACGAAGCAGTTAAAATGTGCCACACTGACAGATAATTGTTTTACAGTTCTCTTTTGGGTTAGTGAATGCATTCTTGGTAATTAAAAACAAATGCAAGAATTCAGATGAAATAAAAAAAAAAAAAAGTGAAGCAAAATCACTTTGGTTTAGCTATACTGTAAATGAAAACATACTGTTAAAGTGATCCATCCAGTCAAATACTATATATATATATATATATATATATATATATATATATATATATATATATATAGTACAGACCAAAAGTTTGGACACACCTTCTCATTCAAAGAGGTTGAATTTGTATTATGGCAAGAAAAAAGCAGCTAAGTAAAGAAGTCAGTCAGTCCGAAAAATTTGGGAAATTTTGAAAGTATCCCCAAGTGCAGTCACAAAAACCATCAAGCGCTACAAAGAAACTGGCTGACATGCGGACCGCCCCAGGAAAGGAAGACCGAGAGTCACCTCTGCTGCGGAGGATAAGTTCATCCGAGTCACCAGCCTCAGAAATCGCAGGTTAACAGCAGCTCAGATCAGAGAGCAGGTCAATGCCACACAGAGTTCTAGCAGCAGACACATCTCTAGAACAACTGTTAAGAGGAGACTGTGTGAATCAGGCCTTCATGCTAGAATATCTGCTAGGAAACCACTGCTAAGGACAGGCAACAAGCAGAAGAGACGCGTTTGGGCTGAAGAACACAATGAAGAAAACTCACTGAATGAGAAGGGGTGTCCAAACTTATATATATATATATTCTAAATTCATGTGCATGTATTTACTATAACTTCTAACTCTGTCCCATTATACTTTGTACCTTTGTACCCTTCCATGCTCTGGTCCCTGCCCTGTGAAGAAACGTGTTGTGTTTCCTTTATCTGACCCTGCAGCAAGAGCCACAAGCTGTAACATTTCTGGAAAGAAACCAAATTCCTTTCTTGTCATGCCGGAGGAAATCCCTGAATGACATTTATTACAAACCTATTCGTGTGAGCAAGAGCCAAATGTAAACACAATAACAATGCCTTTATCATAGAAGAAACGGTCATGTCATGCCCATGTAAAAGTTAGGAACATCAGATTACTCTTTCTCAACCTCTTGCCATATGACTCATTGTGATAAGATGCTGAGATCATTTGTTTTTAAAGAGAGACAGCATGCCCACACACCTGTTCAAAATGTCAACAAGTAACACAAAATGAACCCTGTTTTTTGTATTCTTCTCTTTCAGTGGAGCTTAGCGGAACTCAAACCGTGTACATTATTGTGTTGTCAACAAAAGCAGTCAAATGGTTTTAAGAGTCAAAATGCTACAGTTTACAGTCTCAATTTTCTCATCAACTGTACCACTATTCCAGACTTTGACCAAAACCAATAATTAATGGTCTTATGTGTGTAATGTTTTTTTTATATTTTATTTTAAAATATATCTTTTAGATAATTTTGTTTTTATTTTACTAAATTGATCCAACCATGCCCTCACCCCATGCACTAATGATAACCCCAGTCTTGTTTCTATTATAATCCACACATCCCTATTAAAGTTCTCAATCCTGTTCATTGCCTCATAATTAGTGATCCTGTTTAAATTCTGGGAGGCTGCACCTTAACTCTCCTGCATTATTTTACTCACTAATTGACTTTTCATTTTGTTGATGGTTCTGTAATGAGTAACATCAAAATAGTGAAATTGCCAGGTTTAACACTCTCACTAGGTTCTTGGATGCCCTGTTTTTTCAGCTGTGTGATTGTGTCCATCACTGATCTGTTTCACCTCTTACTTTTGTGGGTCTCTGTCTTGGGAGTCATGGTAGTGTGGTGTAGTGACGAGGCTTTAGGTGCAGTCAAACGATAAACCTGCTTTTACACACAATCTTAATTAAGAGAACACCCACAACAATGCTCTTTTATTTATTTATTTATTTATTTATTTATTTATTTAATGTGTACATTTAGTTACATATTTTTTCTAAAGACAGTTTTACTGACCTATTTACTGAGGTCTAGCACAAAGTTTTTACTTGTGCCTAGCGCAAATAAAGGACTCTAAAAGTCTATCTTAGAAGTCACTTATTGCAGCTCTGGCTCATCAGTGGTCAACAAGTGACTGTCTCGACACTACGTTTCCCCCAGCAGAGTTGCCCCCCGCCCCCTGAGCCCCCAGGCTGCACAGCTCTGTGCAGAAAGTTCGTCTTGGGTTACTTTGCTGTAACCTTGTTACTTGAAAAAGTGGGAAAAAGATGCTGCGTGAAAACGCTATGGGGACGTCCGTTTGTTCCACCGTTTGTGAAGCATGTGTGTCAAAAACGACCAAACTTTTTCTTATATAACCTCGGTCAGGTGATGTCATCTGATGAGGTGCACCTGAAGGTTATAAATCGGACTGAACCTGAAACATCTTCAGGTCAATTGTTGTGGAAAAGGACGTCCAGTCACCCCCGCAGTGCGGCATTGGAACGCAGCATCTCGTTCCCACTTTGTCAGTGAAAAGGTTTACAGCAAAGTAATCCAAGCTTTCAAAAGCTACACTCTGCTGCATGAAAATGCTATGGGAATAAAATACCAATGTTGCCGCACTGCAAGTGTCTGAACCCCCAGGGTTGTGTAGTGTGTGCACAGTAATCAAAGAGGTCTCAGACATAATTCTGGGATGCTGACTCAAGGACCTGAGAGCCTGAAGTGGCATGGACATCCAAACTATAAAATCTGACAAATGTGTGTGGAGAGGACCAACTTGCCGCATCACACACTTTACTGCAAGAGGACACCTCTTGCCAGAGCAATTGATGAGGCAAGCCCCCTGGTCAAATGGGCCCTAATTTCTAGAGGCGAAGTCTGACCAGGGCGCCTCGTAGGCAAGGGCAATAGAATTTCTATTCAAATAGAATTTTGCGGACCCCATGACATATAAAAAGCTGCTCTGATTTATGCCACAGGCTAGTGCGGTGGATGTAAATCTGAAGAGCACAAACTGGACACAGTAAGTGAAGTCTTTTCTGCTTCGGAGCTGTAAATGATGGAGGACAGAGGCTTCGAGAACAACTGGGTGCATAGTCAAGAAGGGAACTTTTGGAAGATAGTTCGGGTGAACTATTGCTTTGACTATCCCAGCGGCAAGGTCTAAGCAAGATGGGGAGGCTGACAAACCCTGAAAATCTCCAATTCTCTTCAAAGAAGTAAGGCCATTAGAAAAAAAACATCTTAAGGGTCAGAAGCCTGACAGGTGCTGACTCTAGTGGTTCAAAAGGGGTGTCAACCAACCCCTCTAGCCCAATAGCTAGATCCCAAGAATGGACTGTAGCTCGAGTGGGCGGCCTCAACCGTTTAACTCCACGAATAAAGTGGGCAACTAAAGGGTGCTTTCCTACAGAAACCCCATCAGTCAGAACATGACAAGCCGAAATAGCGGCTACGTACATTCTGAGAGTACTAGGGCATAAGCCCAAAGTCAATTTTTCTTGTAGAAATTCCAGCACTGAAACAATTTGGCAGTGGACTGGGTCTACATGTTTTACTATGCATCAATTTTCAAATACACTCCATTTGAGGGCATTAGTTCTTCTAGTGGAGGGAGCCCTAGCACTTAGTACAGTCCCTCACAAAAGTCTTGTCGCTTGTGTACAAACTGACCTGAAGTGCCGCTGAAATATATTTCTAATCAAGATTTCTTTAAAAGAAATGGCTCATTTTAAACCCAACAGCTTTTGTACTACTGTTTCAGTGCAAAACGAAACTGTCAAAAAGTATTCTAATATTCACAGCTTGGTAAAGCTCATTGAGTCAATTTTAGCAAAGACATAAGTGTTGTCACCTTGTCATATGAGCCGCAGTACACTAAGAACCGCAGTACACTAGACCTTCACATCAACTGCAACTAGACCTCTGCAAACATGCCTAAGATTCACCCGGAGACTAAAGTGTTGATTATCAAGAGGCTGAAGACCAGATCCACTGCTGATGTGGCAGACACCTTCAATGTGTCTCAGCGTCAAGTTCAGAGGATAAAAAAAAGATTTGAGGAGACTGGAGACGTTTTTGACAAGCCCAGGTCAAGACAATTGCTCGAGAGGACCATTTGTTGGCTCAAAAATCCAAGGTCGGCCCATTATCCACTGCAGCAGAGCTCCACGAGGCCTGGTCACCTGAAGTCCCTGTGTCAACCAGAACAGTTTGTCGGATTCTGTCTAGAAAAAGCCTCCATGGTCGAATCAGTGCCCAGAAGCCAGCACTAAACAAAATAGGTTCTGATATGATATGGTTAGTTTATCATCTGTCTCACGTAAATTGTCTGGTTTCATTCTTGGTTGCTGGCTGTGTATTCTGTGTGGTTAGAATTATGCCTCTATATTAATTAAATTACTAAAACTGGACTTTCTGAGTATTAAATTTTTTTTTGTTTAGCTCAGGGAACAGACACAGTCTCAATATAGTGAACCCTGAGTGACGAGTCTATGCAGCAAGCAGATGGTCGGTTATGCATGTTTGTCTGTTCCCTGGCCTGGGCTCTGGGTGGTCACTGATTAACTAGGCCCCTCTGAGACTATGCGCTATACAAGAAGAAATTAAGTAGCACCTTCCCAAGTGGGATGGACACCGTACTGCTCTAACAGGCCAACTTTGCTCTCAAAGGTCTTCCAATTATATATACCAACTCCTTTATAATCCAATTCATCCATGTAGAATGCTCTGTAGTCCAACTAAGGACCATGGAGGCCAATGATGGTCATTGTATTTCTGGCCATTTTTACGACTGTGTTAGGACCTCCGATCAACATTCACACGGGCATTTACACACAATATGAGTAAAAGAGAGCCCCTGGAAGAAAACCACCAAGCACAGGGTGAACATGCAAATTCCCTGACACACAGACACTGAGTGGGAATCAAACCCAGACAAAGTGACAGTGCTAACCACAACACCACAGTAGCACTTTGTTTGGAGTGAACTTCTCCCTTCCTTTCCAAATGCTGGGTGTTACTTCGAAAAACATAAATCAATTTAAAAGATCCTGGGAAAATCCTGGAGAACAAAAAGTGGAAGGTGTAGAGAAGTCTGTTTGAGGCAGAACTGGAGGTGTTCAAGGGAGGGAGAGAGAGAGAGAGAGAGAGAATGATCGAGATCCATGAGAGAGTTAGCATGTAAATATCAGATACAGAAAACAGTCACTCAACTCACCTTTCTTCTACATTCTCTGCTTGGTTTGAAGTCTAGCAGATCAATTTGACCATGTCTACTGTACATGTTCCTTGCAGATGTTGAAAAAACAAAAAAAGCCATACTGTACATGCCTGGTCTACCAGTTTAGGTGGACAGTCATGTCTTGGTGGTTGCGTCATACAGTATACTTTCAATTTTCAAATCATGAATTGAACAGTTCTACGTGAAATATTCAAAGCTTGGTTGTTTTTTTTTATATACATAAACTAACCCTGATTTAAACTCCTCCACAACTTGTGTCTGTCTCTGACATGTCTAGTTTGTTTCTTTGGGTGTTGTTTATTCACTAATGGTTTCTAACAAGCCTCTGATGGCTTCATAGAACAGCTGTATTTATACTGAGATTAAATTACATGCAGATGGACTATATTTATTAATTAGGTGACTTCTGAAAGCAATTGGTTCCACTGGGTTTTCGTTAGGGGTATCCGAGTAAATCCGAGGTGCTGAATACAAATGCATAACATACTTTTTAGAATATTATTTGTAAAAAATATAATAAAAAAAAACATTTATCTTTTTCCTTCCACTTCACAATTATGTGCCACACAAACTATCACATAAAAACGTGAGAACATGTCGAAATGTTCAAGGGGTATGAATACTTTTTCAAAGTGCTGTAAATACATTGCGTTGCTGCCATGTGATTGGCTGGTTAGATATTTGCATTAATTCACAGTTGAACATGTGTACCTAATGAAGTGGCTGGGAAGTGTATGGTTGATGTTCTTATTCATGAGAAGAAAAAAAACATTGACTCCAACCAGTCTTTCATAACAGGAAAATAATGTCACAAGGTAGAAGAGCAAAAATGAAAATCAAACAAACCGCTAAGTACTGATGACAGGGATGATACTGCTCTACTATGTTCCTAATGCATAATGATTACTCATAATTATTTAGCACGTGATTCTTGACAGATAATTATAGTGCATTTAAAAACCTATTTCAAAAGACTTTTTTTTCTCCATGCATCACACGTCCTGCTCGTACTGAATTACTCATACACTTTTCTGACACCTGACATCGCATCACTGTGTTCCTACTAAGTACGCAGGGAAATTTGATCACATTTAGATGATGCATTTATCAAGCACAATATATATATATATATATATATATATATATATATATATATATATATATATATATATATCACATATATTTCCCTTAACTTGTTTAATGATGAGACTTTTATAAGACAATTGGGAAATAAATGTGCAGTGACATATGGTATTATGCTATTTTGACATTTTTTGTCTGAATAATCCCCTGCATTACCAAAAAAACAAACAAACAAAAAAAAACACAGACAGTTTTTCTTTGTTTACGCAAACACATGACTGATATTTTTTCAGCCATTTCAGACAGGTCTTCTTTGTATCTCATCCTGTTTCAATTCAAGATTAAAGTCCGTATTAATATAGTTAAAATTTTTGAACAGTTAATAATAATAAACAAAACAAAATAACAAAATAATAATTAGAAATTCAATTAGAATTAATTAGCAATTGGTTAATAATAATCAAAAGTTAATAAAAACCCTGTTGATTTACTGTATAAATAATACGTTATAAATAATCATTTTAAGACTGAATTTTCTTGATTGATTAAAATAGAATTTCGCAGGAACTGTCATAGCAAAGGAAACAGCCTCACTCATGGTGACGCTCTTAAGGCTTATTTGCAATGAATTTGATAATGGCAAAGAGTTGGTGGTGACGGGAGTAAGTGGCTGCTGGGTGCAGACATGAAAAACATTTATTCATTAAATGAAGTTCCCTCAGGGAAAAAACAAAAAATTAAATATGCACGACAGACCTCTTTATCTTTACATAATAAATATGTATTATCTGATTCATAGACATACGGTACACACTCTCATGCAATTGACGTTGGAGCGTCTCTCTCCGGCATTATCTCTTTAATTCTCTGAATCACTCTTGTATATATTCAGGGCTTAGATGTTCCACAGCTTCCTCCCTAATCCTTCCCTTTTATTCAGCATGATTCTTCATCTTCATCTGCACTTTTATTGCAAAAGCCTTTTTTTTTCTTTGTATAATGCTTTTAACAACAGCATGGTGGATTAGTGAGCAATTTGTGACTCTGGAACCCCTAACACAGCTGTGAAGAAGCGCACGGCGCTAGAACCGGAGTGATCTTGATTATCATATGTTGTGGGCGAAATCCGGCGCGTTGTGACACACGAGTGATTCAGAAAATTAAAAAGGTATGGAAACATATAGCTCTGTTTCCTTGAACAGTGGGCCCAGGTTAAATTCCCGGCCAAAATGTCTGTTGTGTTATATTGCTAAACTAATTTCTGAAGGCACATGACACATTTTGTTTTTAAGTTGAAGTTTTGTTTAAAGTCGACGTGACTCATAGTCTTAGTTTTGTAGTTTTAGTCTTGTAGTTTTATTGAGTAAACATGTCAGAACATGTTAATGAATACTTCCAGTACTGTCTGGGCAGTTAAACAGTTCCTGCAAGAAATACCTCATCCTTAATGTCACTGTGTAGCTACTTCTGTGAACGTTCCTCTTCCACCATACAATTCAGCATTATGTCAAAGCAAGTTAAAGCCAAGACGAAAAATAAGAAGATCATTTAGTAGGCAAACTGGTATGCTGACTTGGTTGCACGCTTCACCCTTTAAATCTTTAAATAAAGGGATCATTAATACGTACCTTGACAGCCTTGGGATCTTGCCAAACACAAAAAGAGAAGTTTGAATACATGTTTGCCAACTGATGATTGCTTAGTCAGGATTTATTTATTTATTTGTTTGTTTATTTATTTATTTATTTATTTATTTTGTCCATTAACATACACGTGAGATCCAGGCTATATTAAAACAATAAAGCATTGTCAGGTAATCATTTTCATTGCATCTGGTGTAAAAACCGGCGCCCATAAGTGTGCAGATTGAATGGCACCCTGTCAAGACCTCTTGATCCTCACCATATAATTCAGCATCACATTTCTGAAAACGAACATCTAAACAAGCCTAAGTAATAAAAAAAAAAAATTGATTAGTTTAAAATAAAACTTTATGGCTGCGATATTTGGGTAACAAAAAGCTTGGAATGAGCATTGCTCCAACTGTTAAGCATTAAGGTGGATAATTTATGCTTTGACTTTGTGTTGCAGCCAGTGTCATAGGGAAACATTTACTGGTAAAGAGAAGAAGAAATTCAATTGAACACTAGCTAATTCTAGAAGTAAAGATCACATCATCTGTTAAGAAACTACAATGATCTTCAACACACCTCAAATGGACTACCTCGAGGTTCACACGTATGGTCTTCACAGTCCCCTTTGCTGAATGCTATCAATGATCTGTGGATAGGCCTCAAAAGAGTAGTCCATGAAAAATGGTCTAAGAATCAAGAATGGGCAACAATCCCTTCCTATAAGAATTAGTTCCATCCAAAGTACTGCACAACAGTCTATCACTAGGTACTGATCATACAAGCTGCCCAAACTTAAGAAAAAACTTAGAACTAAAAAAAAAAAAGAACTGTCATACAGTACCTTAAAGAATGCGTTTAGGATTATACAGCAACAAACATTTTGACCAGGAATGCCCTGACTAGAAACAGAATGCTCTTAAACTTATTTTATTGCAACCCAACTGAACAGGATTTTCATTTCCAAAAGATACATTTCCAAAAGTCCCATAAACAAGCAGCAAATGATGCCTGCTGCAGTAAAGATCTGTCAAAGTATTTAATGAAAGGAAATACACCATTTGCTGGCGTCTATAGATTCCACTCACTCGCTCATCGTCTATACCACTTTATCATGTGTACAAGGTCGTGGGGGCCCGGAATTTATCCTTGGGGACTTGAGGCATGAGGTGGGGTACATCCTGGATGAGGTGCCAATCTATCACAAGGCACGCACACATACACACGCTCATTCACACACTACAGGAAATTTCGTAATGCAAATTAGAATAATCTGCATATCTTTGGATGTGGGAGGAAACCAAAGTACCCGGAGGAAATCCACCAAGCACGGGGAGAACATGCTAACTCCACGCACACAGTCCAAGACTTGAACCCTCAACCCTGAAGGTGCAAGGTCACGGTCAAGATTTTAAGGTATTTTTTTTATATTTTTGTTCAGTCACATTTAAGATAATTAACTATGTCAATTATTTTGTATATATTATATTCTGTTTTTGCTTTTTGTTCGACATCAACTGGCAACCTAGTCACCTGAAAATCAGTTGGCTGTTCATGCAGTCTTACATGTAATCAGGTTCTGTTGTTCAAAATTGACCTGGAATTACTCAATTACTCCAATATAGTTGCAATACGTTAGTTAGAATTATTACACTATACATTCCTGCACAGTGAAATTCCTGGATTACACAAGGTAAGAGGCCTTGACCTCAGAAGAGCCCAACAAGTGGCAGTTGCGTAGTGCTGGGGATTGAATTTCTGAGCTTCTAAAAAGTAACCCAGACCCTAAATATAAGATTAATACTAATACTATCTGTGTGGTATGCTTGTTTGCAAAGGCATAGATGCCAATTTAAATAATTCTTTTGATTGTGTAAAGCTGCTTTGCGACAATGCCAGTTGTTAAAAGTGCTATACAAATAAAATGTAATTTAATTCAATTTATGAAATTAATTCCATCCATCCATCTAGGAACCTTTATAGTCCAATAGGGACCGTGGAGGCCAATGATTACCACTGTATTTGTTCCCATTTTACAACCATGCTGGAACCTCCAGTCAACATTCACACACTAAAGGCAATTTGGGAAAGCCTGTTCTGCATGTCTTTGGATTGTGGGAGGAAACGGAGTACCCAGAGGAAAATGCAGAATCCATTTGCATGGACCTAGAGGCAGTCATCAAACTCCATGAGTCCAGGTTGTTTACATTCCAAGTGTAAACTATAATAATATCAGTCATCTAAATGTTTACGTTTCTGTAGATTCATTCCATTGGTATCTGTGACTCACTTTAAAATGCAATATTCATCCCGAAAACATTTCAAGTTAACTTTCACTATAACGTTAACCCCAGTTAATGGTTAACTCATTTTGATTTCATGGAAATCAGACTTTTTAAAACCTAAAACAACCTTTTTGTCTTGTAATGAAAAGTCTGCTCCTGATGGTTTGCAGACATTCTTTAATTTCACAACTCTACATGGTTATGCTGAGCTTGTGTCTTATTCACTTTATGCACAAATATTGCAAGTTCCACTTACAGTAACTTGCAGGCCCTCACTCTCACGCATCGTCTATGCCGCTTTATCCTGTATGAGCTTTATGCACGCTTTATTTTGAATTATGTTTTAGCTAATAAGGTGTTATTAGATATGCTGATATCAGAGCATGAACATCTGTGTTTGACGGAGGGAAAGAGATCATTATTTAATCGTAATCTCCATAGCAATGGGATAAGATCACATTTTATGGTGTGATCTTACCAAAAGAGAGACTATGAAAGGTCTATTACTACAAGAAAGGACGAGCTTTTGAGCCCTGTGGGACATACAGTAAGTGCAAAGTCTGTATGGAGCAGATTTGGATCCCATCTATGTCACATGGTATAACCAAACTTACATGAACTTACATGGACATACCATTGCCATGGCATGCCACAAAATTTCAATACTCATCCAGATGGACAATATAGCCTTGTCATAGACATTACGATATGCCCGGGATTGTGTATGGAACTCCGAAGTGTTCAAAATGAAATAAATAAATAGGAGATGCTGAAATAAATAATTCTATTAACAAAGAAGACACAGATATGTAATATGAGAATGATATTGTGAAATAATGAAACATATTGTGAAAAAAAGCTTATTAGTGTGAAAAATGTTGATCTCTGCTATATAAATGTACTTATTATTATGAAATAATATTTCATGGTCATTATTTTCCCCAATAACAGAGATTATTGCAGAGGCATTTTATTTAATTCCAGCTGTTTTTATTCCAAATTGTCATTTTTTCAAAGTCAGTATTTATTTCGAAATCCTGTTTTCTCTGATGGCCTATTTATTTCATAATGCGTCTTTTCAGCAGAATGAGTCGTTCTGTCAATCAAGAGTGATAGGGCGGAGCCAGCTGTGTGGTTGCTCCTTTATTCAGACCTAAGTATCAGCGCATGAAGTATCGATTTAGGTCTAATGGTGCAATACGTGTCCTATGCAGTAGGTGGCAGAACAGTGTCTATTGCACTGTAAACTGTAATGCTCAAAGTAATTAAACATATTGAGTACTGTTAACTTAAATTATTGGATTAAATTAGGTCAAATTAATAGACCTTTTTGAGTATTTATGAGGTTGTAGAAATTGCACTTTTCAAGTTAGCTGAACAAATTTGATATTTTATGTAATCGTAAGTACTTAAGTAACAGTAACTGTAAACCAATTTAACTCTATAGAGCACTGGTGGCTCAGTGGTAGGTGTTTCACCTGCCATGCGGAAGACCCAGGTTCGATTCCCGGGCTGGATTGTCTGCAAAAATTAATTTGATTTGCACGAGTTCAACAAACTCAAAAAATTTACAGTCCTGTTTACTTAAAACTGGAAACTTCATTACTTAAAAAAATTGATGCAACTGATTACCTCAAATATTTTGAGTTTTGCCAACTTAATCGGGTTTACAGTGTGGTAAATTATCCCTCTCTATCTGATCTGCTAAAATGAGCAGAACTGACTGAAGTTCACACCAGTCCGCCATCTTCCGGGACTTTTGACCAAGCACCAGGGGCGGACTGGGACCAAAAAGTGGCCCTGGACTTCCTGCCACACAGCAGCCCGCCACATCCCACATCACAATACACTGACTCATTAATGTGGAGATTTATTTTTAACACAACTTACTAGAATAAAAATATAACGCAATACAGAAATAAATGCTTTTTAAGCATATTATTTGAAGTATCACTGAACATGTATTGGGTCATATTTGTAAAACAAAGGAAAGAACATTAAGACAAACAACATATAAAACTATAAAGACAATATGTTAGCTAGTCAGGGGGTATCATCTTGATGCAGTCAGTGTAAGATATACCATTTATCATTGTAAGCTGCAAGTGCAGCAGAGTCAGTGATGATGAACCAGTGCCTGCTGATGATGACCAACACCTCTCCCCTGATCTACCAGAGCCGAGGGAAAAGAATGGGAATAAAACTGAACAGGTAATCTGGAATAAAATCTGGAGTAAAATCAGAGTGTGTGTATGTGTCTGCCCTGTGATGAATTGGTACCCTGTCCAGGGTGTACCATGCCTTATCTTGTGGTTTCCTGGAATACGCTCCAGGCGCCACTTGATCCTGAATACAAGATTCAGTGGTATAGATGATGAGGGAGTGAGTGAGTGAGTGAGTGAGAATCTGTTTGTAAATGCTTGGTAGATATGCTGAGCACTTTAAGGTGAAGGTCTAATTTGTCTTGCTGATGACATTACATATTGAAAATATGATTTAAATCGATTAGAATGTAAAATAAATAGATTTTTTTCAAATTGTCTTTTGTCTCTATACAAAAACACAACTTGCATACAATAGACAGTGACCTCGGTGAAAATATTATTTCTGGAATCCAAAAAAAGATTATCTTACAAATAGGCAAAATGTATTGAATATTTTAAAATGGCCCTGTAATGAAATGCACATTTTATTCATTAAAAAGGCCTTTGAAGAATAAAGGAAATTTGAAAAAGAAATTGCATAACAAGTCTACAGGACTGCAGTACAATATACAGGACCTGATCCTTGTGTAGGAGTGTCGGAATGACATAAATGATAATGTGTACTGTAACTGTGTATCTCTTTACAGTAAACACAAAGAACCAGGATGTAATTAAACAGTACAAAGAGCACCATTATCTATATTAGCAGTTATTTCTGTGACCATTGTGAGTTTTTCTTTCATTGACTGAAGGGTACCAACAATTTTGTCCACGTGGTCTAGCAATTCTCCTCTGACCTATGGCATTTTCATCCAGAGAATTTAACTGGAAATGAAAACCCTGGAGATGTATAATAAATCCCATTAGATCAGCCGTTTTATGAATACTCAGACCAGCCTGCCTGGCACCAACAACCATGCCATGTTGCTTTCTTTCCCATTTTGATACTCGGTTTGAACTTTAGCAGATCAATCAATCTCAACCATGTCTACATACCAGTCATATTTTATTTACTAAACATTTATGTTTATGTCTATGAAATTAGATTCTATGTAAAGATCAAGTGAGACTAAAGGCAATTGTTCAGCAAACCATTGTTCTGAGGAGAGATATTATTGTTATTATATTATATTATAATTGTTCTGCTTCTACTCAAGTATTGTTTAAGAAATTAAAAAAGGCAATTTATACATTTTACCTGTTTATAGTTACTTTAATGTTAAATGTCAATGACACAAATTAACTAGCAGGGATTGTCAAAACATATTAGCAATGCTAATTACAGATGTTGGAACCCAGTTGGTATTGAGATGCTTTTGAAAGTTAAAATCAGTTTGATGAAATGACATCAGATCAATATGGACTACATAAAATTGGGACAATTTTGAATACATGAGCAAAACACAATTGTGCAAATACAACAGTGAAATTCTCGTACTGGTGGTGCTTTATTTTCTGGGAAAAAATAGACAACTGCAATATGTTACCCCATAAAATTCTAAATTAGCCAAAAGGGGAAAAAATCACATTGCAGGTACGAGCAGGTACAAGCTTGTTCTGCTTAGCATTAAAGGTCCATTCTGTGAAACCATACTTTAAGCAGTTTGGATGTTAAGCTACACAACGACATTATCCTAATTTCATAAAATAGCATTTCTAACTTTTAAAAACACTCCTGGTCCAATGTTGTGTTTTGCGCTTCGACATTGCAACCTAATTACAAGTTTCAAAAGCTACACTTTTCAAAAGCTACACTCGATGCTGCGTAAAAACGCTATGGGAACATCTCTTTGTTCTCCGGTTGTGAAGCCTGTGTGTATCAAATATGCAGAATATTTCGGCTTATAACCTCAGTCAGGTGACGTCATCCGATAAGGTGCACCTGCAGGTTATAAATAGGAGTGAACCGGAAACATCCTCAGATCTTTTTGTCTTCTGGACCGCTTTGTGTTTGCGTGTGTGTGTGCAAGCGGACAACGGAAGGAAATGGAAAATAACAGCATTAACTCACCGATATAGCGGAGTTGGTTAAGAGATGCGTGCCTCCGTGTGATAGATCTCCACATATTTTGTTTTGAGTGCTTGGGGGAAAAACACGTTCACCTCAGGCTTCAGGGAGACTGTGAGTATTGCAATCTTCCACAGCCACAGATCTGTCTCTTGGTCATGCAACCAAGCAGATGGCCCATGCTGTTGGACGTTCTATGGCTGCCATGGTATCCACGGAGAGGCATCTGTGGCTGAACCTCACGGGCATCAAGGATGGGAATCGTGCTGTCCTCCTTGATGCCCCCTTCCGACCTTTTTGGCGACAGAATTAACAGGTTTCGGGAGGTGAAATTATACAAACAGGACTTTGGGAGGTTTATTCCCCGCCGTGCTTAAGAGTCCGGACCGTCGGCCACCCGGTCCCGACCAGGTCTGGCACCTATTAGGCGTGAGGTGCAGAAGGAGAGCGTGACTAGCCGCGCACTCCCTCATAAAAACTGGGGTGGGACTCACCGCTCTTCTCAATCTGCCTCGAAAAGACCGGACCTGAGGAGCTTCCTCTCTACAAAGAGGAAGTCCTGAGGCTCGTGCGCCAAGGGCCGTGGGGGTGTCCCCCCCTGGGGAGGGGCGCCTGGATTTTCTGCACAGAATAGGGCCCCTTTCGGAAAAGCTGGCAGCGTGAAAACTACTGCCAGGCATATCTCCTTAGGTACAAAGGATGCAGGATACAGGATTCAGTTTGCACTTTCAGAAACAGAAACCAGAATGAGCACATCTGCTGGCCCAGGAATTACAGACTTTGCTGGGCAAAGGGGCTACTACAGTCAGTACTCCACGGCTTAAACCACTATCTCAGGAAATTCAGATTCAAAATGTTGACTGTCAAAATGATTGTTTCTCAAATCCAACCAGAGGATTGGTTTCTGATAATTGATCTGAAGGATGCATATTTCCATATAGAAATATTGCCACAACACAGGAAGTTCCTGAGGTTCGCTTTTAGGGGCAAAGCTTACCAGTATCGGGTCATTCCATTTGGCCTAGCTCTGTCACTCCGCACATATACCAAATGCATGGATGCGGTCCTGGCTCCTTTATGACTCCAAATCATCCGTATTTTGAATTTCATAGACAACTGGCTGATTCTGGCTCAGTCTCAGAAGCTAGCGCTTCGACATCGAGATGTCGTCCTAGCTCATCTCCATTGTTTAGGATTGAGGCTCAACGCCATGAAAAGTGTTCTCTTTCCTGTTCAGAGGACAAACATATTTAGGTGTCACATGGGATTCGATCTCCTGCTCGTGTCGAATCCATTCTCAACACTGTGAAGGAAATCAAGCTAGGCCAGAAGGTGACTGTTCATCACTTTGAGAGATCTTTAGGCCTCATGGCAGCTGCGTCCACAGTGATACATTTGGGCCTTCTGCACATGAGAGCATTTTGGTTGTGGCTAAGAGCCAGGGGATTTCATTCAAGGGCCAATTCCCAGAGGCTAATAAGGGTTACGTGCTGCTGGCTTTGTACCCTTTCTATGTGGTTCAGACCCCCGTTTCTGACTTTGGGCCGCACTTTAGGTCCATCTTGTCGTCGCAACATGCTAACGACAGACGCTTCCCTCACGGGCTGGGGTTCGGTCTTGAATGGCCGTCCAGCACAAGGGAGCTGGAGAGGTCATCTTCTCGCATGGCACAGCAATTGCGTCGAAATGATGGCTCTGTTTCTGGCCCTGAAACAGTTCCTCCAGCAGTTGAGAGGCTACCATGTCCTAGTGTGTCTCGTACATAAATCTCCAGCATGGACAGCGGTCGCGCTACTGGAACAAGGTAGCTTTACTACTCTCTGACTCCTCCAGCTCTCCTGGGTCTGGACGCGATGGCCCACACGTGGCCCAGATTACTTCTTTATGCGTTTCCTCCAATAGTTCTGCTCCGAGGGTCCGTCAACAGGGTTTGCGCCTCTTATTGATAGCGCCCCATTAGCCGACCAGAGTGTGTTTCTCGGATCTAATATCTCTCCACGACGGCTCACCCTGGGTGATTCCAGTGAGGAGGAATCTTCTGTTTCAGCTGTAGAGGACAATATTTCATCCCCGGCCCGAGTTCTGGAACCTTCATGTCTGGCCCCTGAAGGGGACCAACTAAGATATGCTGGTCTTCTAGCCAGCGTAATTGGAACTATTCTATGTGCCAGGGCTCCCTCCACTAGAAGAACTTATGCCCTCAAATGGAATTTATTTGAAAGTTGGTGCATGGCAAGACATGTAGACCCAGTCCACTTCCAGATTGTTTCAGTGCTGGAGTTTCTGCAAGAAAAGTTGTCCTTGTGCTTATGCCCTAGTACGCTCAGAATGTATATAGCCGCTATTTCGACTTGTCATGCTCTGACTGATGGGGTTTGCTGTGGGAAAGCATAATTTAGTTGCCCGTTTATTTGTGGAGCTAAACGATTGAGGCCGGCCACTAGAGCGACGGTCCATTCGTGGGACTTAGCTATTGTGTTCGAAGCCCTAGTTGACACCCCTTTCGCACCTGTCAGGCTTCTGTCTCTTAAGATGGTTTTTCTTATGGTTATTACTTCTTTGAAGAGGATTGGGGATCTGCAGGCTCTGTCAGTCTCCCTATCCTGCCCTGACTTTGCCCCTGGGCTAGTCAAAGCTATTCTGCATCCTCACCCATACTATCTTCCAAAAGTTCCATTCTCGACCATTCACCCAGTCATTTTTGAAGCCTTTTGTCCTCTGCCCTGGAGCAAGAAAGACTTCACTTACTGTGTCCAGTACATGCTCTTCAGATTTAGGTCTACCACACTTGCCAGTGGTGTAAGTCAGAGCAGCTTTTCATTTGCCATGGGGGCCCAACCGGGGCGCGGCCACCACTAGACAGATGCTGTCACATTGGGTGAGAGATCCTATTGCCTTAGCCTATGAGGCACGTGGTCACACTTCGCCTCTGGAAATCCGGGCTCATTCGACTAGGGGTATTGCCTCATCAATTGCTCTGGCAAGAGGTATCCCCTTGCAGCAGGTGTGTGATGCGGCAGGCTGGTCCTCTGGTCGCACACATTTGTTAGATTTTATAGTCTGGATGTCAATGCTACTCTGGGCTTGCGGATCCTCGAGTCAGCATCCCAGAGCTAGATCTGAGACCTCCTTGGCTATTGTGTGCACACGCTACACAACCTGGGGGTCCATAAACTTGCAGTGCGGCGGGGTTGGTATTCTTGTTCCCATAGCGTTTTCACTCAGCATCAAGTGTAGCTTTTGAAAGGGAACGTCTCGGGTTACCTAGTTGTAACCCTGTTTCCTTATAAAGCAGGAACAAGATGCTGCGCTTCAATGCCACACTGCAGGTGTGCCTGGTCATCCTTTCAGACAAAATTGACCTGAGGATGTTTCTGGTTCACTCCTATTTATAAGCTGTAGGTGAGCCTTATCGGATGACGTCACCTGACTGAGGTTATAAGCCGAAGTACTTGCCATATTTGATACGCACAGGCTTCACAACCGGAGAACAAAGTAATGTTCCCATAGCGTTTTCACGCAGCATCTCGTCCCCGCTTTATCAGGGAACAGGGTTACAGCTAAGTAACCCGAGTCATTTGTCACTATTTAGTGAGATTATTAGGGTTCCTGTTATGCAGTTCCTGTTATACCATTTTACTCTATGTTGATGTTGATAAGGCAAATAAAACAAGGCAAATAAAAATATGCTTTACAGTAGAAAACCCATAGTCCTCTGTTTTTCTCATTTCTAAAAACAAACAGTTAAAGCTTGATCTCCTCACACAACCATAGCAGTGACATGCATGAATGTTGAATTTCTGCCATAACACCCTTTGCAGATGTTTGTGTATAAATGATAAGGCCTTAAAATAAGCACATTCATATACTGTAAACCTGTGATTTTCACTTTTACTAAAATGTATAATTCAGAATTCATTATAACTTATCTTCAGAACACTCAGTTAAGAAAAAGGAAGTTGAGAGATGTCAGCTGGACTTATTTTTTATTAGGTAGATTTTAGTTCTACTACTTCCCCAGATATCTTCTTCAGGCTATTTGAGCCCTCCAAGGTCAAATTATTTAATTTGGTTTATTTGGTTTAGATTTTCTGACATGGTTTGTTAGTAGAAGACAGAATAAAAGATAAAAGGAAACAGATAAGGAAACAGATCAAAGATGTAAACAAATGGTAAGGATGAGGTATAAGATGAAAGCAGATGGTAGAAAATAAAAAAGCAGATAAAATCTGAAAGGAAAAGATGATGTGTGGTCTAGGTATGAGGTATGAATGACACCATCTGGGAGATTTGTTCTTTCATTTTCATGGTGCACCCTCCAGTTCCCAGAACTGAACTGTTGTTGCCTCATTTGCATCTTTTATCAGTTGGATTGCTGGTCCTGACTTAAACTATTGTTAAGTAAGTTTACATTTAATGTATACTCATCACATATACATTACTGCACAGTAAAACTATTTATTCTTCCCAGATCCCAGCTTTGTTAGTAAGAGCTGAGCATATTGTACAGTGCCCCTGGAGTCTTGCTCAAGGGTCAAACAGCGACAACCTGACTGTACCAGATTTAGGGTGGAGGTAAAGTAACTCTGTTACATGTGTTCGCATATTTAGGCCTGTGAAATCAAAAACTGAGCCTCAGTGTGTTAGTGTAATAAAAATATATATATATATATATATATATATATATATATATATATATACATATATATATATATATATATCAGCAAGGTCTTTCGCAAAAAATACAATGCAAATTATCCTGCTGTCATAAAATACTGTACTTATGAGGATGATGTAAGTTTCTAAACCAGGTATCACTGAATCTGCTACAGACTTGCACTAATATTTCCTCTTGCGGTGTGTGGGAGTGTGCTTTGGTTTGTTTTATCAAAATGTCATGCCGCACTTTCTATCAGTAACGCGTCTGTGAAAAAGTATGAAAGCTGCAACAGGAATTATCAGCTTAATGTCATACATTTTCTAACATCTATACCACTTATACAGCATTTTAGACCAACTAAGCATGACACATAGAGTCATGGGGAAAACTCCCAAGCAGGTGTTACTAACAAACGGCACAAGAGCATTTCACTGGTAGTAAACAGACACAACTTCACATGAATAAACTGTTGCTGCTCATTGATCCCTGAAGAGTTGTTAAGCTCTCTAAATTATTTAGGATAAACTTCTTAGGAAATTCATTCCAAGGTTTAATGCTCAGAAATGTAACGAAAACTCAAAGTCATCACATGAGCAGACTTCTTTAAACACATTAAATATTTATGTTCATGACAGCACAATAAAAAAAACAAACAAACAAGAATGCTTTTTTATAGAAAGATCATTAGAAAAAGACCTTCTTTCCAAAAAGAACCAGAAAAAAAGCATCTGAATAAACAACAAATCTGGTGAGACCAACGTGAAGAATGTGCCAGGCTTGGTAAAATCCCAAAACAGCAAATTTTTTTCAATAAATAAACAACCTGACAAAGTTTGCATTGAGGCAATGATGAATTTCAGATTTAGAGTATGCCAGAATATAACTGAAAAAAATGTGAGGCCACTTGTTCAGCAACCTAAGCTGGACTGAAACTGGGTCATGCAAACACACCAGAAAATCAACATCTGAATAGCAAAAGGAGAAGAATTTCAAGGTTCCAAATCCAGACTTCAACCCCACTGAGATGCTTATGTGGAGTCCTGTGAGAATGAGAGATTTGTGTTTAAATGAATTCCCTCAAACATCAGTGACTGCAGGGAATGTTGTATAAAAAAGTGGGTCAAGATACTATAGGATTAATACTCTTGGGACTAGAAGTAATTTTTGCATCGAAAATCAAAATTATTATTTAGGAAACATGTGATCGTCTTCGACCCTCCCTGATTGGTAACCTTGATGTAGGTGTTCTAATGAAGAGCGGGAATTGGACACAACTAAATTAAGGAAAAAATCTGAAAAAAAGCCCTTTGTTGGTGCAGTGTAAAATCACCAACTATTGCATTAGATACTTTAAAAGCCCTTAAGCTAAATGTAGCTTTTTAAGTATGCTGTGCAGTGTTTTCAAACAAATCTGTTTTAAAAGAAAAAACAATAGTGGACAGGTATGAATGGTTAAAGAGTGAACTGAGCATAAAAGCAATCATGCAGCCATCTGAACTGATTTATAACAATAGCTCAGAAAAGAGTTTTTCAATATGAAAAACAAACCCTAGGTTTTAAGTAGTGAGCCTCAGAAAATATCTGTTGGAATTTGTTAGAACACCTCAAGTTGCATGTATAAAAACCATTTTTAGCTTTTTAGGCGAGCATCAGGGTTTTGAATTTGATGTAGGCATCTACAGGAACCCAGTGCAGGGAGCTGAGAAGTGGGTTGGTGTGGGAGAACTTGGGAAGGTTGAAAACGAGACATGTCGCTGCATTCTCGATCAGTTGCAGAGGACGAATGGTGGACAGGGGCAGACCTGCCAGGAGTGAGTTGGAGTAGTCCAGCCTTGAAATAACAAGGAACTGAACAAGCACCTGAGTAGTCTGTAAAGAAAGAAATGGGTGGATTCTTCTGATATTGTACAAAATAAATTGACAAGATGGAGTAAGGTTAGCAATGTGTGGGGAAAATGACAGATGATTGTTCACAGTTACCCCAAGATTGCGGGCAGTGGCTGAAGGAGTGATCTGATTGTTGTCCAGGGAGATCACGAGTTCTTGATCGGGGGATGAATCACCAGGGATGAACAGCAGGTTGGTTTTACTCCGATTAAGCTTCAGCTTATGAGCTACCATTCATGATGAGATGTCTGCCAGACATGCTGAGACCCAGGTGGAAACCGGAGTGTCTCAGGGAGAAAAGGTTGGGTGTTATCTGCATAACAATGTTATGAAAATCCATGATATGACATTACCAAGAGGATGTGTAAAAAGGGAGAACAGAAGAGGACCAAGTACTGAACCCTGTGGGACACCAGTAGAGTCTCTGTGTAGCAGATGTGGATTCCCTCCATGTCATCTCATACAACCTATCTTCTAGGTAAGAAGGAAAGTCTTGTCTAGTCAGTGCCACAACCCTAAATAATGGATTAAATGATGTACACAATTTTATTTATTTTTTACCTATTTTTATTTGCATATATACAGTAGGGCTCAGAATTGTGCAATATAGAGTATTCTTTTTTTTCAGCACAAAATAGGCAATATGATGAAGTACATTTTATTTTAATTTAACCATACAAATATGACTGAACAACAAAAAAAAAGGGTCACATAGACATTACATGGAGACATAAGATAAAATGTTTTTATTGTTGTTTTCAGTTGTTTTCATAAAAACAAAAACAAAAATAAAAAACCTATTTTATAAACTTCTGTATAGACACATTTTTTTTTTCAAAGAGAAATAAAGGAAAATCATCTATATGTAACCAGATTGAAAAACTGGTTGAAACAGCATGATTGCAATGGTTATTTTGTTTATTAAAGAGGGGAGAAAACAGCTCCATAGGCCGTCTGTGTGTTTCCAGTGTGAGAGTGAAGCATCAGAGTGCGTGTTATTTAATTTTACTCTTCCAAAGATTTGTTAATTGTGATGCATGTGTGTTTTGTTAAAGAGAACAGGAAGACTGAAAATCCTCTGTTTTAGTGTTCCCAATGTTAATGTGAACCTCTATTATATGCAGAGAAGAAAAGCCAGCTCTTCATGTGCAGTGTTAATGTGTGATGCACAAGAGTGGTGCTGAGCAGTAAGTTATAATCAGTTATTTTGTTTTTATTAAATTGAGAGAGTATGTCTATGGATGATGTTATGTGTCATGAGGAACTTTCATTCATGTTTCATATAGTTTAAACAGCCTTATTCTGTTTTTTTTTTCCGTGAAGACAGTGTAATATTTGTGTTTGTTCGTTTACAGAATGAAAGGCTGCTACCGTTGTCTGTTAGCCATTTATTTTTAGATTGATTATCATTTTGTTTTGAGGGACAAATTTAATTAATTTCAATAACTGTACACAATATTTAAGTCTCTGTCTGATTCCTCGAATTTGCATAATTAACGCTGCCCTAATTAAAGTGCAGTCTGGAATAAAAGATCCCAACTAAATTCTTTATCCTGTGTCTGGCGTTATCACTAAAATCACACCCCAGGCCACATATAAGACATCACAATTAAAGCTTTTTCTGGGCACAAGTCTACTTTTAGTCATACAGGACAAGAGTTAATGAGTTAATACATAAATGTGTTGATGTTTTTGCTGACTGGAGTATGTCACTCCCTGTGTGCATAAAGTGCTGTTTGTTCAGTCTGGGTTTCCCTTTAAGCAGCAAACAGGTCAAATGTTAACATCAGTGCATTACTACCACCTGCTGCACTGATAAAATATTTTTTGACTTTTAGTCAAAATCCATGTTCATAGCTTTAAACGAGTATGAAATCTTTGTGTGGTCATTCTCAGACATTATATTCTCCATACTAATCATAATATTTTATAAAATAATGAAATAATAGTGTTATAAAGATTATAAAAATATTAATCACTTAATCCTCCTATTATCTTTGGGGTTATTTGACCCTATTCAATGTTTAAAGTCTCAACATAAATTATTGATTTTTTTTTTGCTTCATATTAAGTGACTTTTATATATAAACTAATTATGATAATTTTTCGTTAAACCCCAAGGATAAAAGGTGTTAGTACATTTGACGTCATCTAATAAGGCGCACCTGCAGGTTATAAGTAGGAGTGAACCGGAAACATCCTCAAGTCAATTTTGTCTGAAAGGACGTCCAGCCATGCCAGCAGTGCGGCGTTCCCGCTTTTTCAGGGAACAGGGTTACAGCAAAGTAACCCGAGACGTTCCCTTTCAAAAGTTACACTCGATGCTGCGTGAAATACCAACGGCATCGCACTGCAAGTGTCTGGACCCCCAGGTTGTGTAGCATGTGCGCACAATAGCCAAAGAGGTCTCAGACCTAACTTTGGGATGCTGACTTGAGGACCCGTGAGTCCAGACTATAAAATCTAAATTTGTGTGATTTTAAGACAAATGTGTGTGGAGAGGACCAGCCTGCCACATCACACACTTGCTGCAAGGGGACACCTTTTGCCAGAGCAATTGATGAGGCAATCCTCCTGTTCGAATGAGCCCTGATTCCCAGAGTGTGTGTGTGTGTATATATATATATATATATATATATATATATATATATATATATATATATATATATATAATAGCATCTCTCACCCAATGTGACAGCGTCTGTCTAGTGGCAGCCGCGCCCCAGTTGCGGCCCCCATAGCAAATGAAAAGCTGCTCTGAGTTACGCCACTGGCTAGTGTGGTGGATGTAAACCTGACGAGCATGTATTGGACACAGTAAATGAAGTCTTTCCTGCTTCGGAGCTGTAAAAGGTGGAGGACAGAAGGCTTCGAAAACAACTGGGTGCATGGTCCCTGTGCCCAAAGCAGAACCTGGTGCGCTAGCTTGTTCAAGCGGCGCAAGCACAGTCCGTCCTGGCGATTTATGTACGAGACTACCGTAGTGTTGTCCACCCACACTAGGACATGGTAGCCTCTCAACTGCTGGAGGGAGTATTTCAGGGCCAGAAATAGAGCCATCATTTTAAGGCAATTGATGTGCCACACGAGAAGATGACCTCTCTAGCTCCTTGGGCTGAACGACCATCTAAGACCGCATCTGTCATTAGCGACAACTTGCGACGGCAACAAGGACCTAGAGTGGGACCCAGAGTAAAAAAAAAAGGGGTCTTAACCACATAGAAAGGGTATGAAGCCCCTGGTGCGTAAACCTTATTTTTTCTCTGGGGATTGGCCCTTGGATAAAATCCCATGGCGCTTAACCAAACCTGAAACAATCTCATTGTCATGCACACTCGTAACACGACCGGCACTAGGACCTGGAAGTAGTACGGTCGGGTTTCCAGGAAGCATAAAAGGAGACAAAATGGCGCTTCACATTGCTCAGTCATTGAGTTCGCCCATGCCTTTGCTGACGCTACGCCGACTATTCTGTGAGTACTCACCGATTCTGGTTGCTTCTTTGATTGAGTGTGTGTTGCTAGAACGCGGGTTTATTTGTGTAGATCCTTGCTCTTTGTGTAAGAGAGTTCTTAGACTAATCGCGTGGTTATCCTGCCTATTCGTGCTGCTTCCGCGTTTGGGTTTACCATCCACGCTACACGGGCTAACTGCTAAGGCTTTTCAGTTTATCCTTCGGTTGCTTGTGACAGAATGACTGAGCCAAAAGCAGTAAACCCAGCGGAGTTTGCTCGCCTCTGTGATGTGGTTGACCAACATGCCAAACTGATCAATAAGCTCTGTGGTGAAGTCGCGTCTCTCCAAAGGGACCTCCAAGACGTCGCGGCCTTGCGCCGCGAGGTGGCGGAGTTACGGCAGGAGAACGCGACCCTCCGCGGGGTGGCTGCTCAGTCGGCTGTTGCCACGCCCGTCGCAGCGGCTGCAGCGCCGCACCCCTCCTCTTCTGATGTTTTCATAGCTTTACCGGATAAGTGGGATGGCACAGATGGGAAATGCAGCGTTTTTCTAACCGCATTGGATCTTGTGTTTGAGTTCAATTCCACCAGATACTCCACAGACCGACTGCGCGTTGCGCTTCTCGTCTCGTTGCTATCCGGGCAGGCAGCTGAGTGGGCCACGGCGGTTCTCCAATCAGATTCAGACACTGCTTATTCATATGGAGAATTCACCCGTCAACTAAAGCTAACATTTGAACATCCTGCTGCTGAGGTGGAGACCGATATGAAATTGTACCATCTGCGGCAGGGAGGGTCGTCCGTGAGTCGCTACACCGCGGATTTCCGTACTCTCGCCGTGCAGACCACCTGGGGAGACGCCGCCCTCCGGACGGCCTACTACGAGGGACTGGCTTCACGCATAAAAGATGAACTCGCCGGACGGGAGATTCCGACCACACTGGAGGGACTGATTCAGCTCGCTCTCCGGATTGACCAGCGCCTGCTCTCCCGTCCGAGGCCAGCCCCCCGGACCCTGCCGCCCATCACGCCACCTTTTTCACACGCCACATCCCGACCACCAGCCTTCACCACCACCGCTATGGCACCCACCGGATCTCCACCTCCCGCCGTGGTTGACACCGGAGCCGGGGAACCCATGCAATTAGGACGCGCCTCCTTGAACGCTGCTGAGCGAGAACGACGCTTCAGGGAGAGACTTTGTGCCTATTGTGGGTCAGGAGCGCACCATAGAGCCATCTGCCCTCTTCGCCCGGGAAACGCCCAGGCCCGGTGAACCATGGAAGCAGTTCACCGGGCTCCCTCCATCTCTCCGCCACCACGCCCAGCGTCTCTCGTCTCACGGTTCAGGTACACCTCCAATTTGGCCACAAACGAGTCAAAAGTTCTGCGTTCATCGACTCCGGTGCCGCTGGAAACTTTATTGACTCTTCATATGCCAAAAGATTGGGGTTGGAGACTGAAGCGTTATCCCAGCCAGTTCGGATTACATCTGTCGACGGTCGGCCCCTTTCCTCCAGCCCCATCATCGCCCAGACTCGACCCATAACCCTCGTCATCGACCAACACCAGGAAACAGTCCGATTTCACCTCACCTCCATCTCCTCTCCA
This sequence comes from Clarias magur, assembly GCA_013621035.1. Classification (NCBI taxonomy): domain Eukaryota; kingdom Metazoa; phylum Chordata; class Actinopteri; order Siluriformes; family Clariidae; genus Clarias; species Clarias magur. The sequence continues at coordinate 7,697 of QNUK01000353.1, read as the reverse complement.
CCCATCATCCTCGGACACCCCTGGCTTCTGCAGCATGACCCTCTCATCTCATGGTCTCAGAACCGGATCCTCCAATGGGGGCCGACCTGTCTCGAACTCTGCCTGCGGGCACCGGCTGGGACGTGCTCTAGGGAGTCCGAGGCCCCTGATGTCGACACCAACGCTATCCCTGAGGCTTATCGGGACCTGGCTGAAGTCTTCTGCAAAAGACGTGCCACTCACCTACCTCCTCACCGGCCCTACGACCTGGCTATTGAACTTCAGCCAGGTTCTGTTCCCCCCCGCGGCCACCTGTACTCTCTCTCCACCACTGAGACGCGGGCGATGGAGGAGTATGTATCCTCAGCTCTCCGCCAAGGCACCATACGACCCTCCTCCTCGCCCGCCGCCGCGGGATTCTTCTTTGTAAAGAAGAAATTCGGCGAACTACGTCCTTGTGTCGACTATCGGGGGCTCAACAACATCACCATAAAAAACCGACACCCATTGCCTCTTACCAACTCTGCCCTGGACGCCCTCTCTGGTGCCACCATTTTTACAAAGTTGGACCTCCGGAGCGCCTACAACTTGGTGCGTATCAGAGAGGGCGATGAGTGGAAGACGGCATTCATCACCCCCACTGGACATTACGAGAGTTTAGTCATTCCATTTGGTCTCTGTAATGCACCAGCAGCTTTCCAACGTTTCATCAATGACGTTCTCCGTGACATGTTGGGCCGATGGGTATTTGTCTACCTGGATGATATCCTTATCTACTCTCGTTCCGTTGAAGAACATGTTCAACACGTCAGAGCGGTTCTTAAGAGACTGCTCGCTCACCAGCTGTACTGTAAGTTGGAGAAGTGCGCTTTTCACGAGCGCTCCACCACGTTCCTGGGCTTTGTCATCTCGTCCCAGGGTGTGGCCATGGACCCACAGAAGCTAGAAGTTGTACGTCATTGGCCCCTACCCAAGACTCTCAGACAACTTCAACGGTTTCTCGGGTTTGCGAACTTCTATCGTCGCTTTATCCGGGACTACAGTACGGTTGCAGCACCATTAACCGCTCTGACTCGGCCATCATCTCATCACTTCCAACTCAACTCTACCGCCATCTCTGCCTTCCACGAGCTCTGCCGTCGATTCACCACCGCCCCGATTCTTCTCCATCCAGATGCAAACAAACCGTTCGTTGTGGAGGTGGATGCTTCGGATGTGGGCGCCGGGGCTGTTCTCTCCCAACGAGGTCCAGACCAGAAGCTACACCCTTGTAGTTTCTTCTCCAAAAATTTGACCCCACTCAGCAGCGATACGGGGTAGGGGACCGCGAGCTGCTGGCCATAAAGTGGGCATTGGAGGAATGGCGACACTGGCTCCAGGGCGCCAGGGAGCCGTTTATCGTCTGGACCGACCACCAGAATCTCATCACCATCCGGAATCTCAAACAGCTAAATCCAAGGCAGGCGCGGTGGGCTCTGTTCTTTGAAAATTATGATTTCCACCTATCATACCGCCCGGGGTCGAAGAACACCAAGGCTGACGCCCTCTCCCGACAGCACGAGGAAGACGCCCCCCGGGCGGACCCCGCGCCTGTTCTTCCCTCCTCCAAGATCATCGCCCCACTACGCTGGGAACTGGAGACGAGGGTTCGCCAAGCACAAGCCGCAGAGAACGAACCGGCAGGTGTGCCGCCTGGACGACTCTATGTCCCCAAGAACACCCGGACTGAGGTCATCCAATGGGGACATTCCACCCCTCTATCAGGGCACCCAGGCACGCAGCGCACCCTACAATACGTGCAGCGTGCCTTCTGGTGGCCATCTATGGCCAAGGACATCGACGAGTTCGTTCAGGCGTGCCCAGTGTGTGCCAGGGCCAAGGACACCAATCAACCAACACCCGGGGAACTCCAACCGCTTCCTGTTCCCCGTCGGCCCTGGACACACATTGCCATCGACTTCATCACGGGCCTGCCGGTCTCCGAAGGGAAAAATGCCATCTTGACCATTGTGGATCGGTTCTCTAAAGCTGTGCACCTGGTGGCCCTCGCCGGACTCCCGTCAGCTAAAAGGACAGCCGAGCTGATTTTAGAGCACGTAGTCCGTCTGCATGGGTTCCCCAAGGACATCGTCTCGGACAGGGGGCCCCAGTTCACTGCACGGTTCTGGAAGGCCTTCTGCCGTCTGATCAATTCCACCTGCAGTCTCTCATCAGGTTACCATCCTCAGACTAATGGTCAGACGGAACGGACCAACCAACAACTGGAGCGCTACCTGAGATGCTTCGTCGCCAACCGTCAGCGCTCCTGGGCCCGCTACCTCATCTGGGCTGAACTTTCCCATAACCTCCATGTTTCCTCTGCCACCAAGTTAAGTCCCTTTGAGGTATGCCAGGGTTTCCAACCTCTGATGTTCGAACATCAAGAACCGGAGGTTGAGATACCCGCGGCCCAACAGTTGGTCCGCAGGTGTCGACGGTCGTGGATTCTAGCCAAGGAAGCAATCCAACGTGCTAACACCCGTTACACCATGCAACATCGCCGTCGACACCCTCCGGGACGATTGTACCACGTAGGTGACAAAGTGTGGCTGTCCACAAAGAACCTGCACCTCCATACAGAATCAAAGAAATTATCACCAAGGTTCATCGGCCCCTACCGCGTCACCCTCTGCATCAACCCTGTCACCTACCGGCTCCAGCTGCCTGCGGCGCTCCGGATCCATCCGGTATTCCATACGTCACAACTCAAACCCTTCACGACGTCACCCATGGTTCCCCCCACCCACCCTGCTCCTCCTCCCCGTATCATTGAGGGTGGTCCCGCCTACACCGTTCGCCGGATCCTTGATTCACGTCCTCGGGGCAGAGGGCTCCAGTACCTCGTCGATTGGGAAGGTTACGGTCCCGAGGAGCGATCTTGGATTCCGGCTCGGTTCGTCTTAGACCCCGAACTCATCCGGGACTACCGTCGTCGGGTATCCTCCACCCCAGGACCGTCGAGAGTCGGTCCTGGACAGGGGGGTACTGTCATGCACACTCGTAACACGACCGGCACTAGGACCTGGAAGTAGTACGGTCGGGTTTCCAGGAAGCATAAAAGGAGACAAAATGGCGCTTCACATTGCTCAGTCATTGAGTTCGCCCATGCCTTTGCTGACGCTACGCCGACTATTCTGTGAGTACTCACCGATTCTGGTTGCTTCTTTGATTGAGTGTGTGTTGCTAGAACGCGGGTTTATTTGTGTAGATCCTTGCTCTTTGTGTAAGAGAGTTCTTAGACTAATCGCGTGGTTATCCTGCCTATTCGTGCTGCTTCCGCGTTTGGGTTTACCATCCACGCTACACGGGCTAACTGCTAAGGCTTTTCAGTTTATCCTTCGGTTGCTCGTGACACTCATGTACATAAGGCCCAAAGGTATCACCGTGGACGCAGCTGCCATGAGAGCTAAAACACTCTGAAAGTAATGAACCATCACTTTCTGGCCTAGCTTGATTTTCTTTATGTTATTGAGAATGGATTCGACACGCGCAGGAGACAGCTGTGCCTGCATTGCGATCGAATTACATAGGCCACCCAAAAACTTTGTATCCTCTGAGAAGGAAAGAGAACGCCTCCCCTATCATTGAGTCTCAATCCTAAAAAATGGAGGTGAGCTAGGACAACATCTCAATGTCGAAGCGCTAGCTGCTAAGACTGAGCCAGGATCAGCCAGTCGTCTATGTAATTCAGAATACAGATGCCCTGGAATCATAGAGCCAGAGCTGCATCCGTGCATTTTATACATGTGTGGAGTAACAGGTCTAGACCAATTGGAAGGACCCGATACTGATAAGCTTCGCGCCCGAAACCAAACCTCAGGAACTTCCTGTGTTGTGGCAATATTTCAATATGAAATCATGCGTACTTCAGGTCGATTGTCACAAACCAATCCCCTGGTCGAATTTGAGCCCATGAATTTCAGCTCATGAAGATGTAAAATTGAACGCAACCCCCCCCCCCCCCCCATCTCTCCTGACTTTAGTAGCCTGAGTTTCAGTCAAGTCCCTCTCCAGTCTATACGAGGAAGTACTCTGCGCCTCACGCCTCATGGGGACCAGACCTGATTGGGACTGGGTGGCCGGCAATCCTGACTCCTGAGCACGGCAGGGGAGAAACCTCACAAGGCCTGCTCGTAGAGCTTCGTCTCCGAACCCTAGTTGCCAACGAGGCCGGAGATGGGGCATCAAGGAGGAAAATGTGATCCCTGTCCTTGATGCCCGTGAGGTTAAGCCATAGATGTGTCTCCATGGCAACCATGTCAGCAATTTAACGGCCGATAGCACGAGCCAGAGAAATAACTCTGTGGCTCGGCATAGCACCACAATTGCAGCGTCGCCGCCAGTGCTCAGTTCTCTGAGGAGGTCAACCTGATATGCCTGCAAAACCGCCATGGTGTGCAGAGCATCACCAGCCTGACCCGCTGCCTGAAAAGCTTTCCCCACCAACAAAGATGTTAGTCTACACAGCTTCGTGGGGAGTGTGGGCTTTTTCAGAAAGGATGAGCTAGCAGAAGAGAGATAGCCCGCACGCGTCTCTTCAGTCTGGGGCATCATCATGTAACCCCGCGCTTTCGCATCAACTACATTCGAATAAATCGATGTTAATAGCAAAAACACAGGATGAATAGGGCTTATTCCATAAAAGAGTTAACTTGTCATGGAGGTCGCCAAAGAAGGGGAGGGACCATCGTTGAGGCCCAATTTTTGAGTTAGACAGTGGTGACTGTTTGGCAGACATAGAAAGTTAGTTGGAGTTAAGATGATCATTCCTTCAGGTATATTGTTCAGTGCTCTGAACCAGCAACACTATCACAGACAAGATCTTAATGTGATAGTTCTAATCTGTCATTTAAAGCTCATGTACCAAGATACTAAGATATAGTCTTCTAAGTAATATTCTTCCAATTAAGGTGTTTAAGTCTATGCTAAAAACATATTTATTTAGCCAAGCATTTTAGTTAGATTTGTTTAGAGTTGCCTTAGGTAAAGGAGCAGATATGAGTGGAAGAAAACACATAACCTAAGGCAAAAACCAGTGAGTAACTCTTACTTGTAATTTGGTAAACTGTAGATTGTAAATTGCAATAAAAGTAAATAAATAAATAAATAAATAAATAAATAAATTAATAATAATAATAATAATAATAATAATAATAATAATAATAATTATTATTATTATTATTATATAATTACACTATAAAATGTAATTATTTCAACTTAAAATATTGCATCTATATGCTTGTATCATATCCATTGCAGAATGTTCACAGTTATTTCCATGCCATGCCTTTATCTACATAAATTCTAGTAACAGCCCGCAGTCCCAGAGCAATCCATGATTTCAACAGAAATTTCTTAAGAATGAGGGATTGCAGGGTTAGACAAAGGTTAAGTCAAAAGTTGACACATGTTGGCTAAAATAATAAAAATGAGAAAGAAGGGTGAGAAATGTTCTTTTTGTACCTTTTGCTATAAACCCCCACAACAACTTTACTGGCATTGTTATAAATAACAGAGTATAAAGAACAATGAGATATCGCTAAAGCATCATCTTCCTGGCATGCAATGTAATGAAGTACATCTATTGTGTGTGCTGCAGCAATGCAAGTCCAGTTGACGGTTATTTTAAGAGTGATGTGCGATATGTAGGATTAGGTGGGGGCAAAGGGAGCGAGGGAGGTAACTGATCATTCAACACAACTGCTGAAAAGAAGACTGGCATATATTGACCTATACCTTCTGCCTGAGGGCAGTAACTGGAACAGGTGATGTGCAGGGTCATGCTGATCACACAGGATGTGCAGCACTCTTCGAAAGCAGCGTGTGGTGTAAATGGTGCTAACATCCGGGAGACTAGTCCCGGTGATTTTCCTTGCTGCTTTCACAACCCGCTGAAGTGCCTGCTGTCTTGCCTTAGTGCAGCTGGAAAATCCCACCAAAAGTCCATATGTCAGCACAAACTCTATGGCACAATGGTAAAACCAAAGGCTGCTGAGAAAGGTTGACCCTTCTCAATTTCCTCAAATAGAAGAAATGCTGCTAGGCCTTTCCTATGGCAGAGGTAATATTATTACCCCATGTTAGATCCTCTGTCACAGTTAGGCCAAGAAACGTAAAGGTGGTGACCCTCTCTACTGTCCCATTTCCAGTAATGAGTGGTCCTTGTGCTCCTACGAAAACCCACAATCATCTCCCTGGTTTCCTTGATATTTAGGATCACACCAAGCTGCCAGATGTTCTACCTACTTTTTGTATGAGGACTCAAATTTTATGATGTACTTGGAAGGAAGGGTGGCGCAGTAGTCATGTGTGTATAGTGTATAAAGTAAGGGACTTAGCACACATCCCTGGGGGACCCCGGTCTTAATATGCACAGTGGGTAATATGTTTTTTCCTATTCGCACACAATGAGAGCAATTTCTTAAAAATTCCACAGACCAGTTGCATTGTACAGTGCTTAATCCGAGCTCACAAAGGTTAATTTGGAGATTGTTTGGCAAAATTGTGTTGAATGCTGGGCTAAACTCGACAAAGAGTAGCCTAGCACAAGAATTTTTACGTTCTACTGTAGATGTTCTAACTCGTGGACAAAATTGTTCGTACCCTTTGGTCAATGAAAGAAAAACTCACAATGGTCACATAAATAATTTTAATCTGACAAAGGTAATAATTAAAAAAAATTCTATGAATGTTAACCAATGAAAGTCAGACATTGCTTTTCAACCATGCTTCAACGGAATTATTTAAAAAAATAAACTCATGGAACAGGCCTGGACAAAAATGATGGTACCCCTAGAAAATACTGAAAATAATGTGACCAAAGGACATGTTAATTCAAGGTGTGTCCACTAATTAGCATCACAGGTGTCTACAATCTTGTAATCAGTCAGTGGGCCTATATATAGGGCTCCAGGTCGTCACTGTGTTGTTTGGTGCCATGGTATGTACCACACTCAACATGGACCAGAGGAAGCGAAGGAAAGAGTTGTCTCAGGAGATTCGAAAGAAAATTATAGCCAAGCATGTTAAAGGTAAAGGCTATAAGACCATTTCCAAGCAGCTAGATGTTCCTGTGACTACAGTTGCACATATTATTCAGAAATTTAAGATCCATGGGACTGTAGCCAACCTCCCTGGACGTGGCCCCACGAGGAAAATTCATGACAAATCAAAGAGACGGATAATACGAATGGTAACAAAAGAGCCCAGAAAGACTTCTAAAGAGATCCAAGGTGAACTTCATGCTCAAGGAACATCAGTGTCAGATCGCACCATCCATCGTTGTTTCAGCCAAAGTGGACTACATGGGAGACGACCAAGGAGGACACCATTGTTGAAAACAAATCATAAAAAGCCAGACTGGAATATGCCAAACTACATGTTGACAAGCCACAAAGCTTCTGGGAGAATGTCCTATGGACAGATGAGACAAAAATGGAACTTTTGCCAAGGCACATCAGTTCTATGTTCACAGATGGAAAAATGAAGCATATAAAGAAAAGAACACTGTCCCTACTGTGAAACATGGAGGAGGCTCTGTTATGTTCTGGGGCTGCTTTGCTGCGTCTGGCACAGGGTGTCTTGAATCTGTGCAGGGTACAATGAAATCTCAAGACTATCAAGGGATTCTAGAGAGAAATGTGCTAGCCAGTGTCAGAAAGCTGGTCTCAGTCGCAGGT
>QNUK01000352.1:572500-747264 GCA_013621035.1 Clarias magur | reverse complement strand
TGCTTAAAGGTCAATAAAATTTCTGGATAGCACCAGATGTTTATCAGTATCTTACTGATTCTTTTATATTACAATATCATAAACATTTTTAAAAACTAGAAAGATGAACAGTTTTTTCCCAATGTGTCAGACACACAAAAAAAAAGAGTCTATGGCATCAAGAGTTTGTTCCTCAGCATGTTAATCTTAGGGGATCATGTCTCTCCAAGTCCAACAGAAATAGTTTGGATAGGTGTCTGTCCAGTCTGTCCAGCCTGTCAAGTCCTTTTAGAATTCAGTGTTCAGAGCACAGACCTGATCAAACATCACTCCTAAAGCTGCTGCATAGTCACCCAGGCCATCAAGGACTACAGTCGCTTGTACACACTACAGCAACTTCATCATCTTGTTGAAGCTCCGCCAGTAGCTGCAAAAGAACATCCGTCACTTCATATCTAGTTATGATTTTTTTTAAATCTATCTATCTATCTATCTATCTATCTATCTATCTATCTATCTATCTATCTATATATATATATATATTATATATATATAATATAAGACTACATACCACCAGAGAGTGTGAAACACTGTTTCTGGAATTCTAATGATGTGTTAAAGCTTTGCTTCTCATTCAAAAAGGTTTGATATTTTCAATAGTTTTACTTTGTCATTGTCAGGAATAACAGTGTGGAGTAATGTTTTAAAATAACTGGGTATCTAATAAAAAAAAGATAACAGATAAGCGATGTAACATGCGTAGATGAGCATTAGCGACTCTGAAGCCAAACTAACACATTTTTAACATACTGAGTACTGAAGCGCCGCTACTCCTTAACTCCTAATTAACTGGGTTTTTTCTCGAAGTTTCATTTCACGCCGCCATGTGTGCTGTGGTGGAGCATGACACTGTTGCTGGACAAAAGTTAGGGCAAAATGGGGAAAAGGAACGGTTAGCTAACTGTTGTACTGTGCAGTAACATAAAGTCTAACATTAGCTAAGCTCACCTGTAGTGTCTGGGAGGCCCAGTATAACGATAAGTGGAAACACAATAGCCTGGCATTAGGGCTTGGCGATTTTTTCGATTAATTCGAATTTACGTTTTAAGACGACCTAATTTTTTTCTCAAATCAAGGTATCGCAATTTTTTTTAATTAAAATATTAGATAAATTGTAATTGCACCAATGGCAGAATAATTAAGAGGCAAGATTGTCCGACCACATGACGGCGCGCCTAATTAACCGCTCACCTGTGAGAGTTTTAAATTGATTTTACAGTTTTAACTTTGGTACGGCACCGCGAGCTTCTGTAGTTCTGCCACGCCCCCTCTGTGACTCACACGTGGGAAATACGAGATACAACATGGCAGCGCGCTCTGATGAAACCAAAGAGCTCGTTTCCAACAGAGGCGCGGTTTCTTCATTCTTCAGCAACTTTACACATTGAACAAGCCAAAGCCCAGTGTAAAATCTGTCTGAAGTTTGTGGCAACTAAAAGAAGCTAATTTACTCGAGCATGACTAATTTCCTCGCGCACCTCACACAGAGCCACATTGTTGAATCGGCGTCGTGTTTGCCGCTGCGAGCTAAACAAGACAAGCGGCAGCGCGAAAACACCGGCTAAAAGCGAGGTGAAAACAGTGAGCACATTTCCCCACTGTATCCCATATTATAAGAGGGGCCTCTATGAAAAGATATTACTGATGTTGTGTTGTGTTATATCGCTAAAGACATTATGCCCGTATACACAGTTTAAAAAAAAAATGCTGTCAGGCACCTGTTTGATTTTATTCAGCATGTAAGTTGCATGTGGTTTGCAAAATTGTTTAAGTGATTTAATATATATACTTTTCATCCAAATAAGCAGGTAATGTTTGGTTATATTGTTTTGCTTAGGTAAATAAAAAAACCTATACTGTCTGTTTTATTATTATTATTATTATTTATTTTAAGCAAAAAAAATCTTTTAAAATCGAAAATTGAATTTGGTCTTTAAAAAAAATCGAGATTTCATTTATAGGGCATATCGCGCAGCCCTACCTGGCATATGGATCAACATCATTTTTTTTTCATTTATTCAGTCTGTCTCAGAAGTTTTCAACACAATGTTTCCTGTTGTCTCAGCAAATACCACTGTAAGAAGTAATACAATATTATATTTTTTAGTTGGAGTTTTCACAGTGTAGTGCAGGTGCTGAATACATTTTTTAATGATATCTGTGAATGGCAGATGCCACCTGTACCCAAAGGTTCACTTATTTAACACTAACCTTTATCTGGAACCCTGGCCGTACACTTTTTGTGTGTTAGAAAGGTACAGTACCTGTGCAGAGTTCTGAAGTTTGAAACTCAACAGTTTTCTTTTTGTGTGCTGAAAAGTAACCTGTGCAGACTTCTGTGAGGGGTTGGAGTATATAATTACATAATAGAGTAGTTCTTATAGGAATTATGTTAATAGGTTCAAACTTATGTATATTTTCTTCCAAATAGCCATATCTACCACCTTAGTCAGGGTAGTATCTCCTATTTTCTCTTATTTTCCTTCTTGTCATTGATAACTGGTAACATCCACGGTTCAACACTACAAAAAAACTACTTGCTTCCAGATATATAATCCAATCTATCATCATGGAATCATCAGGGATTGTTCTTCAGTACACTGTGCAGTGTGCAATGAGGAGCAGGTGGAGAGCATATTGTGTAATAATATTTTTCATGATCTGCTTCTGTTTGACTTAACAGACTGTTATATACTTGTGACGGCGGGCTCCGAACCGGCACTCTACAAGGCAATAACACTTCTCGCTCGGAGGAGTGGCCGCGCGCCTTCAGCACCAGGGACAGCTACACAGGGGCGGGGCGCCGGAATACACAGCGGCTGGTCTCTCATGATCACCTACCCTCCCACAGTCGACGCCTGTCTATAAAAAGCCCTCGGCCGGAGCCCTTGGTGAGTAGGAACCAAATTACGTCATGTATAACGCCTGTTTCCTCTCTTCCCACGTCAGACTCAGATATCCCTGAAGGAAGGCCCGATTCCTGGAAGCTCGCGCGGAAGGACAGAACCCGCACGGCGATAGCCTCCCCGGCTTTTCGGAGACGCAGCGCGCCGCGTAAGAAGGGACCCGCCACTTCACTCTCCCGTGGAGGTTGCATCTTCTGTGCCTCCCCGTTCTCCTCACCCCCGAGCACGACCGACCCCTAGTGCCTTGTGTGTGAGAACATGTGTGTGTGTGTATATATGTGTGCGCGACCACGTGACCACGAAAGTGAGCCAAATAAACACAAAAAAGAGCACTGCATACCGTGTCTGCTGTCGTCTATGTTTCCTGAATTGCCTGGCCTCGCGACAACTGGTGGAGAATGCGGCCAGGAAACACAGATCCAGAAACACACCCTCCCCCCCACCCTCGTTCCCCTGAGGAATTTCTGGGACAGCTGTATAGGACGAACATCCAACAGCAGACGATGCTGCAGCAGATTGCCCAGGGGCTCCAAACAGCAACGCAGGAGCTCGTGCGTATGCAGCAGCAACGGACGACGGAAACCCCCCTTCCCGACCCCTGTAGAGAGGCCCAGCGACTCTTAACGAAGCTCACCCCCCACGATGACCTTGAGGCTTTCCTACAAACGTTTGAAAAGACAGCAGAAGTTGAGGGATGGGCTCGTAGAGACTGGAGCGCAATTCTCGTTCCGTTATTGACGGGGGAAGCACAAAGAGCATACTTCGCCTTGACAGCCGACGAGGCGGAGGATTATGACAAGCTGAAATCTGAGATCTTGGCACGGTGCGGGCTATCCAGCGGACAAGCGGCACTAGAGTTCCAGCGCTGGACATATGATCCTCAGGCCCCTCCTCGCGCCCAAGTGGACCGGCTGTCTAAAATAGCGGCGAGATGGCTGCAACCGGACATCCTGTCGGCGAGAGAAATCACGGAAAGAGTTGTGATGGACAAAGTGCTGCGCTCGCTGCCCAGAGAAGAGAGAAAGACTGTAGGAATGCGGGGCTTAGCCTCTCTGCGAGACATGACGGAGGCACTAGAATGTGCCCTGGCAACACTCTCAATAACGCCGGAGAAAAAGACCTTCCCAGTGAGAAGCCCACCCCGCTATATGCCGCCTCATCGTCGCGAACCTCCGCCGCCGCTACGTCGGGCAGACACGCCACAAGATGAGTCAATGCCGACCGAACCTGACTTAGGCAGAACCGCCGCCTCCCGGGGACTCTGGGCCGACAGCCACACGGGAGGCGGGACGTCGGCACCCACGCACTGGGTTAAAATCAGCGGGGCGCCGCTTCCAGCGCTTATCGACACGGGAAGTGTGGTCTCACTGATTCGCCCCTCAATCGTCCCGACGGAGGCTCGTCCGTGCGGACCCCTCCCGATCACCTGCATACACGGAGACCGAAGGGAGGTCCCGGCGGCGAGATTTACCATCGAGGACGAGCAGGGAAAGCACGAGATAAAGGCCGGCATCATGTCTAATTTACCTGTGCCTCTGATTCTAGGTCGAGATTGGCCGGGATTGAGTTAGCGGAAACACGGGAAAAAAAAGAAATGCACTCCGCAAGGAAGACGACGCCAGGGACCGGATTGTCCCCATCCAGCGTGGCTGGCTCAGACAGCGGATGACGGCGAGGATGCGGAGGCAGAAGGTGAGACAATTAACCCTGTTGATCTCACTTTCTCTTTGTCACAGCAGGTGCAGGGGGGAGGTAACTTTGCACGGTTACAGCGGGAGGACCCCCGGTTAAAACATTGCTGGGCACAGATAATGGAGGTAGAAGGGAAAGCCGAGGCGAACGGTCGGAACAAGACGGCGACGGGTTTTCTGATAAAAAACGGCCTGCTGTATTACCGCATGGAAAGGCGAGGTGAACCACGTGATCTCCTAGTAGTACCAAGATGTAAAACGGAAGCGGTCATGCACCTGGCTCACGCGCATCCTCTGGGAGGACACCTCGGAGCGAGGAATACGGCGGAGAAAATTCGTGACCGTTTTCACTGGCCGGGCTTAGAAGCAGAGGTCAGGAATTTCTGCCAGCGGTGTCCGGAGTGTCAGAGAACGGCACCACGGAAACCGGCCCCTGCCCCGCTAATACCGTTGCCTATAATTGACGTGCCCTTCGAACGCATCGGCATGGATCTCGTCGGTCCACTTCCCAAGTCATCGAAGGGACATGAATACCTGCTGGTGATAGTGGACTATGCGACGCGCTACCCGGAAGCAGTGCCGCTGAGGAAAGCGACGTCAAAGAATATCGCGAGAGAATTAATTCTACTGTTCAGTCGCGTAGGCCTGCCGAAGGAAATTCTTACGGATCAGGGCACACCGTTCATGTCGAGATTGATGGCAGAGGTCTGCCGGCTGCTGCAGATAAAACAGCTCCGCACCTCTGTCTATCACCCACAGACGGATGGCTTGGTGGAGCGTTTTAATCAGACGTTAAAAAGAATGCTACGGCGAGTAGTGGATGAAAGCGGACGAAACTGCGACCAGCTGCTCCCGTATGTCCTCTTCGCGATACGAGAGACACCACAAGCATCTACGGGGTTTACACCTTTTGAACTGCTCTTTGGACGCAAACCGAGGGGTCTACTAGATGTAGCGAAGGAGGCATGGGAAGAACAGCCGTCGCCGTTCCGGTCAGTGGTGGAATATGTACAAGATTTACAGCAGAAAATCAGCCACATCTTACCGATCGTGCGTGAACACATGGAACGAGCACAAGCGGAACAGAGAAGAGTGTACGATCGGCCAGCAAAACCCCGTGAGCTCCAGCCTGGGGATAAAGTGCTGCTGTTACTCCCCAGTGCCAATTGCAAATTCCTAGCCCGCTGGCAAGGTCCATACACCGTCACAGAAAAGGTCGGTCCAACAAACTATCGCCTGCACCTGCCTGATAAGAGGAAACGAACAGAGCTCTATCATATTAATTTATTAAAGAAATGGGTTGAACCGCTGCCACCTGTCTCAGTGCTCGCCGCTTTTTCGTCTGCAGAAAAGACCCGGGAAGTAATAAATTACGGAGAGGAGCTGACAAGCATGCAACGCCAGGAACTGAACGAGCTGATGGATCAGTTCCGAGATGTGTTTTCCTGCAAACCAGGTTTAACCCACTTGGTGCAACATAACATAAAAACGCGACCCGGGGTGGTCATAAGACAGAGACCGTACCGAGCCCCGGAGCCCGCCGTCGCGTAATTGAAACAGAGGTACAGAGCATGCTTCGGAATGGAATCATAGAAGAGTCGACGAGCCCTTGGTCCAGCCCGATTGTTACAGTACCGAAGGCCGATGGGTCAGTCCATTTATGTAATGATTTCCGCAGACTCAACCAAGTGTCAGAATTCGACGCATACCCACTACCACGAGTGGACGATCTGATAGACCGCCTGGGAAAAGCCAGGTTTGTATCTACGCTGGATCTCACAAAAGGCTACTGGCAGGTGGCCCTGACACCAGAAGCGAAGGAAAAAACAGCCTTCAGCACGGAACAGGGGCACTGGCAGTACCGTGTCCTTCCCTTCGGCCTCCACGGAGCTCCAGCGACGTTTCAACGCCTTATGGACATCGTGCTACGACAACATCGCCCATATGCAGCGGCGTACTTGGACGATGTAGTCATACACTCATGTGACTGGGACGAACATCTGTACCATCTGAGGAAAGTGCTCGGGGAGCTGCGAAACGCAGGACTGACGGCGAACCCAAAGAAGTGCCATTTGGGGCGCACGGAAGCACGCTACCTGGGCTACTGCATCGGGCGCGGCTTACTGAAACCTCAGGAGGGAAAGGTGGAGGCAGTCCGGAACTACCCACGTCCCAGCACAAAGAAACAGGTACGTGTCTTCCTGGGATTAGCCAATTATTATAGGAGATTTGTGCCTAACTTCTCCTCTGTGGCAGCACCCCTCTCTAATCTGCTCAGGAAAGGACAGCCAGAGAAAATACGCTGGACAGAAGAAGAAGACGCGGCGTTTAACCAGCTGAAGATTCACCTCACCAGCTCCCCCGTCCTCCGGAATCCGGATTTCGAACGCCCCTTCCTGGTACACACCGACGCGTCTGAAACCGGACTCGGAGCCGTTCTGTCACAAGACTTCGGAGGAGAGGAACACCCTATCATTTACGTGAGTAGAAAACTCTCACCCGCAGAGCAGAAATACGCCACGATTGAACGGGAAGCCCTAGCCATTAAATGGGCAATAGAGGAGCTGAAATATTACCTGACGGGTAGACACTTCACCTTGATCACGGATCACGCTCCTTTGCAGTGGATGGCGAGGGCGAAGGACACAAACGCTCGCATTACACGGTGGTTTCTGTCTCTGCAAGACTTCTTTTTTTCGATTCAGCACAGGTCCGGCACACAGCACGGAAACGCCGATGCTCTATCGAGGTGCTACACGCTGTTCGCATCGTCCAGGACGAGCTCGAAGCGGAGGGGGGGGTGCTGTGACGGCGGGCTCCGAACCGGCACTCTACAAGGCAATAACACTTCTCGCTCGGAGGAGTGGCCGCCCGCCTTCAGCACCAGGGACAGCTCCAAGCTCAAGAAGATCCAGCTGGCAATATAATGGTCTTAACATGCAACGAGCTGGCTATGTTTACAGTACTTGTCTTAAAAGACTTCATACTCTTATCATGCATCTTTCATTTAACATCTGCAGAAATGTACTGGTTAAGCTGTTTGTTCACTAAGCTTGGGGATTAGTAGCATTGTGTCAGATCAAGTGGTCTCTTATAAGGTGTTCAATTAATACTTTATCTGCAGAGCCAAGTTGCAAGCTACTTTGTTGAAATGGACTCTGTCTATTCTTCTTACTTTAAAAAGCTTATTTTCTGGGTGATAGCACAGCATGTTGAATTACATGGCCTGCAGGATCTTCAAACCAAGACAGCTTTACAGCTTGTATGAGTTTCATTCTCTTTTCCCAGTCTGACCAGTCATATTCTTTTATCATTGATTGAGCTTGCTCTATGCATTTATGCAACTGCTCTTCTCCAGGAGGTTGGAGAGTAACACCAGAGAAATTTCACATCCTCCACTATGAGTTACTGTCACTGGTGGGCTTGGATGCTTTTATGCATTATATCTCCCACTGTTCTAATAACAGTTTTAGGTTTGGACACCTGGAGTGAAAAAGCAAGACCAGATTCTTGTTGTTGCTCCTTTTCAGCATCCTTTATTTATTCATCCGCGGATATGTTTCCTTCTTCAGAGGGTCTGCAAATCCTCCATGGCAATTCACTGCCATCTGGTTACATATTTAAAGATAGTGAAACTGTATTAACTCTCTCTGCATTTGCATAATACAGTCAGACCTTGACTATGTCAATCAAACTTTAGGACTGCATTGTACATTTTCTTTCAGTACTTTCATTTGTTGTGCAGTAAGGTGTCTTTCTTAGATTTTATTTAATCAGCCTTAACTTGTGATTTGAGGCAATAAGCATTAGGTAGAAATATAATGAAATATAACAGAAATTGTATACATAGTCCTTTCCAAAATGCCACGTCTTTCATTTTGTACTATACACTGAAGAAATGTGGGTTCTTGGTGAAAAGATAAAAATGAGATGATAGATGAGAATTTTAGGTTTTATTATCTTATAATTTTATATTTTATATCTGTCTAGATGCATTAAACAACATAGAACATGACTGATTGGTGCCAGAGTACATATTTATTTAGTTACGCAAAAGTACTGGAACTGTTATTCTTAAAGTAAATAATGCTTAAATATTTGGATGTATATCCCTTGCTTGCATTAACAACTTAATCAATTCTGTGACTCTCTGATATTACCAAACTCTTGCATTTTTATTTTGAGCTGCTGCTACCACAGCTTCTTTCAGTTAGTTGTTTTGATGGCGGTTTCAACCTTCTACATTTAGACTGTAGCTCAGTCTCCTTTTCAGGAGGTGAAATGTACTGTATGTTTAGTTGCAGTAAGGTCTAGTGGCTGACATGGTGATTCTAAAACCTTCAACATTTTACCTTTGATGAAGTTGACTTAGATGATGATGAAGTCATCAAACTGTTGTGGCTAGGCAAGTGGCTGAGCTGCATGGAGCTGAACTGAGATGAACTGACAAGTAACATGATTGACAGACTAGTAGATATGAGTCCATATCTTGATCAAATGGAAAGTGAATGGTAAGACCATGTGTCTTAACTGCCATTTTTAAAGCCTGAAGCACAAATGTGGAAAAGAAAATTCACCTAATTGGAAAATTAGGTCATATACCATTGTGTTCAAAATAATAGCAGTCCAACATCAGTAACCAGATCAATAATTGTTTTTAGGAAGAAATCATATTTCTTCATGGTAAATATTTTACTTGTATGTGTAGTGGAGTAATAGAAAACCAACAGACCTAACAGTCATGACTTGCATGCACCTGATTCTGTGTAATTGAATCATTAACTGAAAAGGGGCGTGATCAAAATAATAGCAGTGTGTAGTTCAATTGGAAAAGGTAAATTATGCTGTGAAAGACAGGTGTCAAACAAGGTCCCCTTATTTAAGGATAAATGCAGAAAAGGTTGTCCTGTGCATTTCTCTCTGAAAATCAGAGTAAAATGGGTCGTTCTAGACATTGTTCAGAAGAACAGCGTACTTTGATTCAAAAGTTGATTAGAGATGGGAAAACATACAAAGAAGTGCAGAAAATTATAGGCTGCTCTGCTAAAATGATATCAGAAGCTTTAAAATGGAGACCAAAACCAGAAAGAAGTGGAAGAAAATGGAAAACTACCATTCGAATGGATAGAAGAATGACAAAATTGGCAAAGACTCAACCAATGATCAGTTCCATCATGATCAAAGAACATCTAAAGTTACCTGTGAGTACTGTTACTATTAGAAGACGGATATGTGAAGCCAAGCAAGAAGCCCCCACAAAGTCCCATTTTTGAATGTGTTGAAGATTTTACAGTTCGCCAAAGAACACATTAACTGGCCAAAAGAGAAACAGTGCAATATTTTGTAGACTTATGAAAGCTACTGTAGATTGTTCTTTTTGGGTCTAGAGGCCGCAGACAGTTTGTCAGACGACCCCCAAACACTGAATTCAAGACACAGTATACTGTGAAGACAGTGAAGCATGGAGGCACAAGCATCATGATATGGGCTTCTCGTACTATGGTGTTTATTTATCACATTTCAGGGATCATACTGTAGATCAATTTGAGTACTGTACATCAAAATACTTAAAAAGGTCATGTTGCCTTATGCCGAAGAGGAAATGCTTTTGAAATGGGTGTTTCAACAAGAGAATGACCCCAAACACACCAGTAACCGAACAGCATCTTGGTTCCAGACCAACAAGATTAATGTTATGGAGTGGCCAGCCGAATCCCCAGACCTTAATCCAATAGAAAACTTGTAGGCTGACATTAAAAATGCTGTTTCTGAGGCAAAACCAAGAAATGGGCTGGAATACCTGTTCAAAGGTGCCAGAAGTTGTTTGACTCCATGCAGCACAGATGTGAAGCAGTTCTCAGAAACCATGGTTATATTAGTTCAGAGATGCACAAGAAAGATTCAACTTTAAGCATTTTTGTTTAAATGGTAAATTCATCACTTTGTAAAGATGAATGATGACACCGCTATTTTTTTTTTACAGACTAATATTTGTTTTTCTTCACTTTCTGTAAGCTAATAATACATTAAGCACATTTTTTCTTCATGTTGTGATTCAGATTAGAATGTGCAGGGTGTCCAATGCATTTGTTGATTTAAATTAAAAGTTATCATATGGATATGGAGCTTCACACACTTTTTCCAACACACTGCTATTATTTTGAACACAACTGTACATTTTGTTTAACAGAAGAATTCAGTGACAAACACCGTTCATTTATGAGGAGGTGCATAAGTGCCTGCAGATTGGGTGCATTTTTTACTGCCAAGCTTTCAAGGGTGATACTGTAGCTTTTTATATCAGCTGCAGTCTGAAACAGTATTCAGTCTGGTGAGCCTTCCTCTTGAACCAGGGCTACATTATGTAGATAATAATGTAGTGCAAGTATTTTATTGTTGGTTGATCTGTGCTGTTTATGATATCGGTGTGTGTGTGTGTGTGTGTGTGTGTGTGTGTGTGTGTGTGTGTGTGTGTGTGTGTGTGTGTGTGTGTGTGTGTGTGTGGCATTCCAGCTAGGTTGCATTCCTCCATTCAATATGTTCCTATTCAAAAATCCACCACATTCCTGAATGAATGAGAGTATGCACGATAGAATGAGTGTATAAAATGACATTATTTAATATTACGAATAGTAACAGTGGAAACCTTTTATAGAACAATTTGTATGTATTTGAAAAGAATCAGCAGTGGTATGCACTTATCCAATTTAATCCTTTTTATTAGTGGTCAGCCTTTCACTGGAGAGCAAATATCAAATATGACACATTTGTATGCTTAGAGAACACATTTGCTCTAATACCCGCCAGCCCTTAATGCTTTTAATTTATATTCCAACTCTCTCTCTCTCTCTCTCTCTCTCTCTCTCTCTCTCGCACACTCACACACACACATACACAGACCAGTGACGTGATGAATGCTCATTCCCTCCTCCACTCAACTGAGAGACAGGTGTGTTTTTAGGATGGTCACACCTTGAAAGCCAACCTTTGCACCTTTAAAACGGACTCTTTATAGAGATTTTTTCTCACTGCCAAAAGCCCTTCCTCACAAAGATTTCTTTCCATTTTTTTTCCATTTACCATCAGGTTCTCAGTTTTAATTTGTGTTAACGCCATTCATAGAATTTACAGCTAGACTAACTCTGGGATTTTGAGTGAGAGAAAGTAAGAGAGATAATGAAGGTGAGCTTTCTCTGTACAAGATTTTATCTGTCTGTATTACCTCGCATGCAAGTGTTTAACCATATATTATACTACACTAACTGTATTCATGCAGTACCACCCAATACAAAAGGAGACATTTTCTGTCGGCGCATATTGTGATCTGAGTGGATACCCTCTAGCTTTTTAAGGATCTACCTTGTAGAAAAGATTTAGAGATTCAAATATTAGAGATATAGAGTTCGGAAGTCAGATAAACATGTATTTTTAAACTATAATTCAGCATTACATTGTAGGTTTCAGCTTACTTTGGTTTCCTTCCTATCACACTACAAAACCAATTAGGTGAATTGACCTCAAATTGCCCGTAGTGTGTGAATTTTGACCTGTTGTGCTACCACCGTCATAAAAATGTGAATAAACACAATGATCACCATTAGGATCCATAGTCCCTAGGCAGACTACAGAGGTTCCTAAATGGATGAATGGATGGATTCTAGGCAGTAATTCACTGGTCAGACGCACTGAAGCAGTGGCAACATGCTAGCAAGCTAACTTAGCTAAGTGATGTACAGTACATTGGCTTTTTCAAACAGTGAACTGTTTAGATATAACAAATGACTAACGTCTATTAATTGATTAATCAAACGCTAATACTTGTTTATACAATACAGCTCATTTAAAGATAAGACGTTTTACTTATTTTATTTTTTTCTGATGCTATGTGCAGCCATATTGATTTGATGTCACCTCTCAATTCGCGGTGGAATTTCATGCCATGAAAGACATGCTCTGCAATTATTCTGTTGAGAATGAAGGGTTCATTGAGTTCATTGAGTGCGAAGAAATAATAACAGCAGCATCACCACTGGGAAATGTTGCAAATAATGTTAACGAAAAATAATTAAAATTTCTCTTATTCATAATAATTAATAATAAATAAAATGTATTATTATTACAGTTTTTTTTGCCCCAAAAAGCTCTGAAAAATGACTTCAAAACCAACAATCCTAATACATATACTGTACCATCCTACGTTCCATCAGGTGCCATAACATCTGCCCCTTTATTTATTTATTTATTTATTTTTTAATGCCAGATACTTTTTGTCTTTTAGCTGTAACAATGCAAAGACCATAATGCTAATTAGCACATTTATTCTCTAATCACATTCAGCATGCTTGACAGAAATACTTTAGAAATGACTGTATATTAAATCTAGTTTATAGGTTTCTAATTTGCATTTTCTCCTATAAAAGGAATATTAAAATCTGAAAAAATGAGCCCATCTGCTCTCTCTCTCTCTCTCTCTCTCTCTCTCTCTCTCTCTCTCTCTCTGAGATTAGTTTTCATTGGTTTATGGTGTAATATTAGTTTACTGTTCCTCTGGGTTATTTGCTTTCTTTCCACTTTGCGCTATGGTAGGTGGATTGGCCATGCTACATTGACTGTAGATGTGAAAATGTGTCGTGTGTTTGTGTGTGTGTGTGTGTGTGTGTGTGTGTGTGTGTGTGTGTGTGTGTGTGTGTGTGTGTGTGTGTGTGTCTGTGTGTGTGTGTGTGTGTGTGTGTGGCATCCTATGATGGACTGTCGTTCCACCCAGTTTGTATTCCCATGGTGTACCCAGTGCTGCTAGTACAGGCTCTGGATCCCCCCTAACCCTGGGTTAAAGTGTTCAAACAGTAAATGGTATAAACGCTTTACCAGATTTTAACAGGTCAGAATGGACACTGTGTTCTCTTTAAGCATATAACAGAAAATATTTAAACACCCAGGACATCTTATGGAGCAGCAGGTAGGGTTTGCACCTCACAGCTCTATACTTTTCAGTGTTCACTTCTGAGCTTCAGTTACTGTGTGTATTACTGGGTAGGAGATTTCCCCAGGAAATTAAATTAATAGGACAGACAGTAAGCCGGGATCCCCGCCATCATCATATCAGGAACAGCCAACATTTCACCAATTATCTTTCAGGACTGAGCCTGAGATACTAATTTACTGTTCACTGTACCAACCTGTCTATCTGCTGCCAAGATGGTATCCGCTGGAGCACTGGAGGTGCCAGTCAATCACTCTGCAGAATAAATTGCTTTAAAAAGTTGGGTGTTTTCGGCATCATGGACGTGGCACTCAAATTTCTATTGACTTGCAAAGCACCACGTTGCCTGCATAATCCTTGCATAACTGTACAGGAGACATTCTGATAAGTAGGCAAAAATTAAGATGTTCATCCATTTTAAAGCTATGCACTAATGCATTGCTTTATGCGTGTGATACTGTAGGTATGTTTGGGTGTAAGAGGAAATCATTTTCAACAAGCTCTGAATGTCAACTAGCTTTGCTGGAAGATGACTTTGTAAGACACTTAGAACATAAAATGTAGATGTAAAATTGTAAGGTGAAATTCTGACACCACATTGAACATCTGTGATATTTCTTTTGCATTTACTAGAGCAAATAAACATAAAAGATTTTATCATTTGAAAAATAATAAGAGAATAAGTTCAATATGTTAAATATGTCATTTTCAAGATTCTTAACATTTTTTTTAAACATAAGTGATGAGCCACAGTGGCATAGTAGTTAACACTGTGGCCTTGCACGTCCAAGGTTGAGAGTTTTATTCCAGCCTTGGGTCTGTGTGCGGGGAGTTTGCATGTTCTCCCCGTGCTTAGTGGGTTTTCTCTAGGTAGTCCTGTTTCGTCCCACAGTCCAAAGACATGCAGGTTAAACAAATTGCCGTTTATGATAAGGATGGACCCTTCCAGGGTGTATCCCGCCTATCGCCCAACGCCTCTGGGATGGGGTCCAGGCCTCCAGTGACCCTGTACAGGATAAGCAGTTTAGAAAACGAGTGAAAGAGAGAACATGTAAGTTATATGGACCATGTTAGCTTAGGTTTAGTGCCTGATCTTGTCTAATGAAGCATGTGATTAGATGACACTCTGGTGGATTTGATGGATTTAAACATGGATCATAAGGTTTTCACTTGTGAAGTCTTTGCCAGCCCAAGTGCACACTGTCATTGAAGCAAAATCAAACACTAGGAAACACAAAAATTCAAATAATTCAAGTTGATTTAATGAATATAAACTTGATGGCTTGATAGATAGTTCAAAAATACAAAGATACACTATAGCTTGCCATACAGTAGGTGGCATAGTGATTTAGTTAGAATGAGCAATACAGTATAACTTACTGTACCACCATGAAACTGGCGTGAAGACACGGGTCATGGTGGTCAACGTCACTTGGCAATGTTGGCTTAAATAAATGCAACAGTGCTTTTCACAATCACATGGTTGTTTTGTTATTTGATGTATAAAACAAACTGATATAGGAATCAAATTTTAAGTTAAGATCCCACGTCCTGTTTGTTTCAAGAATAAGCTGTTTTCATAGGTTTTGGGCAGAAATTCGGGTCTGATCATATTGTATTTTTTATCAGTTAAAACAGCACCCTAAAAATAATGAGCACCTAATACACCTAATTATTAAGTCATTAATAAAGTTAATAAAGTGTATCGCAGGACAACATTACCCCATCTTAGATTGTTCTCTTCACTGATCACTTATGAAATGTGATTAATTGTTTTGCTTTAATTGTTTGATTAACTTGCTCAAACTTGCTTCCTTTTGCTTTAAAGGCCCTGCTTTTGCATGGTCATAATGTGCATTACCAGCTATTGTGATAAAATAGCTATAGAGAAATATAACTTAATACCGAACAAAATTACATTTTGATAGTCTTCATGTGCCCACTTGACCTCAAATGTCTGTCTCATGAAACAAATCTAATATGTGTTAAGTACTTGGATACTTTAAACACCTCTTGGACATACTACAGGCAGATGGGAAAAATCGGATGGTGTTCTGACTGAGATGACATTGCTTTGTTGCTACGGTACGTCAATGGAATTCACACAACGACCTCTTCAGGCTTGTACAGTACTAAAACCACGGTAAGTCCATACCACATTGTAGAAGACCACAAGTGCATATTATGTTTCTTTGGTGCTTACCATCTTAATGGTGCATGTACAGAAAGGTTATCAGCATGTCTACAGTACGTCTATGTCATGTTCAAAGAATGAAGTATAAATCCTGGATTAAATTCTTTACACAATCACTTCATAATGAAGATCACTGGTCATATCACAATATTTACACCAACCCGCCAGATGCAGTGACAAGTTAGTAAGTGTGTGATAAGAGCTTGGTAAGAGTGTGGTGCAATCTGATCTGACATACTGTAGTAATAACATAGTTCAATCTTATTGGACCTGGTGAAGGCATGATCATGTGTGTGATAAGAAGTTACTGGCAACATGATACTGTAGATGTATTGAAAATCTGTCAGTCAAGTGGCTAGAAGTATAACTTGATAAAGGCATGTTTTTTTTTTTCTCCCATTTTGACCTCAGTCCACCTGCATTCTTCAATATTTTTAAGATGCAGTGGGAGCTTCACGGTTTTCATCGGAGTGTGACGGGGGCATTCAAAGAAACGATAAAATGCACCAACAGTGAACTCACTGTGATTGATTTAATATTTATGTCATTGATGAATTCTTTCTTTTTCTTTTTTAGTCCAAGCACATCGGTTCCAGTGGAGAAAGTGTTCAATTGTCTGACCACTACAATGTTTTGCTTATTTATTTTGTTTTTTGTTATACAATTTATTTAGCTTGATCTTGCTTAATATATTGTAAAATGTGACTATACTCACTGGCAAGCTGTTATAATGATATGTCAATCAATATATATGGCAGCACATATCATGTGATGCCTTTCTGCCTGAAAGCACACCCTTAGCACACAGAGCTTTTTACACTTCAGTCAAACCCTCTGTGCCAATGTGATTTTAGTTTTGTTCGTTAACTAAAAATATTTACATTTTTAAACATATGATGCAATGACCCAGTGGGTATTGATGGCTGAGTGGTAGGTTTCTTGTCTCCCATACACAAGGGCCGGATTCAATCCCCAGGCTAATGTCCAAGCCCCTGCGAATGGATGCAGTGTTGGTCCCAAGCCTGGATAAAATGGGAGGGTTGCGTCAGGAAGGGCATTCTACAATAAAAACCTGTGCCAAGTTGTGTGCGGATTAGATGGCCTGCTGTGGCGACCCCTGCAGCTAAAAGAACAACAATAACAGTATGATGCAATGATCCAAAAATGTAGACTGGACAAGAGGTGAAGCTTTTTCTCCAACCAAGCTAAAAAAATTAAATAATAATAATAATATAAATGCTCATCACCTAACAACCACATAATCTTCAAACAGATCCAGCACCGTAGTGTTTAATCTAGTGTTTTAAACCACCATGGACTGGAAAATGAAAATCAGATCAAACAAAAACCGAAAATCAAACACTTGAATTCAAAACAGCACCTCGTTCACTCCCTCATCTCACTTGTCACTTGTTCACTTGTACACATTAACATCAAATACGGATGAGAAAAGAGTAAACAACACACTTTAATCAGCATTCACAAATGAATCTTGTCCAAATGGAAAGCTCATGGCTAAAGAAGGCTGGTGGTGACTCGAGGGGGCGGTTAAATGATTAATGCAGCATGTATGCTTTTATTGCAGGCTTGCACCAGCCAGGAATAGAGAGGGAGCGAGAGAGAGAGAGAGAGAGAGAGTGAGAAAACACTTTATATCACATGAGACAATTTGCGTTTTGCGACTATGTGACTGCTGTAACAATTACAAAAAAATAGAAATGACCTTAAAAAATCAAAATGCAACAGATAAAAACGTCACAGGCATGTGTTTACTTACAATCGTAATGTCACACATTAGAAATATGCATTCTGTCCCTTCTCGTAAAGATGTGTGTTTTTGTCCTACACATGTAAGTGCTAATGGCTTTTAGAAGAGTGAGAAAGAGATGTTTTTATCTCATTGGAAAAAGGAGTAAGCAGAAAATCCAGTCACTGCGATAGTGTCGAAAGCAACTGCAGAAAGGAGATGGTGTGTGTGAGAGAGAAAGAGAGAGATGGAGAGTGTGGATAATCACAGTTTAATGGTTCTTAATGTCACTGGTGATAATGGGGCTCTTATCAAATGTGACGCATTTTTGTTGGAAATCGAAGAGCACGAAGGTAAATTTGTTTAAAGCTATTCATAGGAAATCGAACAAGCCTGAACAAGGCAAGCAGCACAGTGTGTATGTGATCACCGTGTCAGGGCTGAACAGCACCACATTCTCTGCTGATGAGTAACATTAATTACTTTTGCCTTGGTGAGGCCATAAGGTATCACATTGTACTATTTTTTTTAGATTGTCGACAACAGAAACACGAATATATCGGTGTTACACCAGAGAGTGGCCCAATGAGTGTCAGTTATCCCTAACTTAAATTTTTCATTAAAAAAAAAAAAGTCGGAATCTAAGAAAATGTGCAAAGAAAAAGATTTATCTGAAATTTTCATTTCAAATTCAGGATCCCATAAAAGACACTTTAGGAGTATTTAACATGCCTTTAACTTTGCTTACACTTACTGAAACACTGGCCTCCAGAGAACTCCTTTAAGAACCATGTGGAAATGGCTTGCAATGTAGTCCGGACTGTTCGAGGGACGTGGAAATAACTCCCAGCCGAGTTCCTGTAATGTGTAAGTGTTGTCCTTGAATGATTGTGTGTACAGTTCCCACAGACAGATGTACCTCTTCCACAAGTTGGCGACAGGTTATCTTTCATTTATCAAGAATTAGGATCATTTCCATAATTTCATTAAAAACGTTTGCCCCAATCAAATGTTTTAATCTGACTAAGAACCTCATCACTTAATATGCATAAAGTAAATGTCAGTTTTGCATCTTCATTCATAAGAAATTTCATCAAAAGTTCCAGTTTGACTTCCCTTATAATATTGGCGGGTATAAAACCATTTAAGCTTTCTAAAATCCTCAATGGTGTTTATGTGGAGCATCACATACAGTACACCTTTGACTCTGTCCAGGTTCAGTAAACCTGTAGCATTGTCTCGATCAATGTCTGCAGGATGATCACTAATTTAGGGATTTTAAATATCAGAGATCTCTGCTTTTATATCTGTGGTGAATGACTACAGGGAGGAAAGCAGCAGGATCTAATGAAGTTAATGTTGCTTTTCATGCTAATACTGTCTTTCAGTCTGATTGATGATTGATGATCTGATTGACGCACATGCACAAGCTTGCACAATCAAAAACCAAGAAGAAACTATAAGAATGTAAATTTTATCTGGGCACTGAGGATGCACTGCAACCCCAGTGGCTGAGTGTAGAGGTACTGGCTGGGATGCAAACTGCTGGGCCTTCTGCAGAGCAAGAAAGAAGCCTACCACTGAGGCACCAATGCCTGCAAATATATTTAGGTTCTTAAAATAAAAATTTTAGGTAAAGTAGGATGTATACACTTAGCAGGAACACAGCATCTAGTTATTGTTTTATGCTTTGTCTGTGGTGTAATATTGCATTTGCGTTTAAGTGATTATTATTATTATTATTATTATTATTATTATTATTATGTACATATATGTCCTGTATATATGTTCACAAGCGTCACTTTATCTTTGACTAAATATCATTTTATATACATTTATTTATTATTACTCGTTTTTTTCCTGTTTTGTTTTGTTTTTTACTATCTACTCCTGTTATTTTCTTGTGCCTTATTTCTAAGCTTTGGCAATATGAATGTATATATTTGTCATTCCAACAAAGCACCTTTGAATCAGAATCAGTATAACTACTGTATAAAACGTCATGTAAGAAAGTCTGTGTGCGTGCGTGCGTGCGTGCGTGCGTGTATATGTGTGTGTGTGTGTGTGTGTGTGTGTGTGTGTGTGTGTGAGTACATTCCCTGAAATTTTAGAGATCATGCAGCGCATTGAAATTATACTGCATCCCACACAGATGCAATACACTATAAAAATAGCTATCTAGACATCACAATCTAGCCCTTGTCAAAGTCACTCGAATGCTTGCTGCCTAACATACCCCATGACCTTCCCAATGCTGCTGTGATGAGATATTGTTACTGTAACTACTGTGACAAGGGTCAAATCCTTATGGTAAACCAACTCCATCAGAGCATCTCCGAAACTGCAGCTCCTGTGGGTCGTTCAACAAAAACAGTTAACAAAAGTTATCCAAGGAAGGAAAACTGGTGAACAGGTGACAGGATCATGTGTGGCAAGGGCTCATCGATGCATGTGGCGCATAAAGGATAAGGCTAATCTACTCAATTATTGGCGCTCACTCATTTTGATACTGTGTATCCCCTTTTTATCTCATATATTTGCTTTCAATTTTGAACTCTATCAATACTGTGCTATTTATTGTATTTTATACCACAAAAAAACAGGAACAGCAAACATACTATATAAGCATTATACCCACTCCTAGCATTAGCCTTTATTAGCCAATATTGCAATGCAGGATCAAATGCATGACAGACTGAATATTAGTAGAACTTTTCTCACTGGCTTGCTCTCGATGTCAGCCTACACTTGTCCGTACTTCTTTCCACACACAAACACACACCGAGAACTCGGTTATCTACTTCCACACTTGACCTGGCCTCTGCCTGCAGGATCCAATATGCTGCTGTGAACTCTCAAACAGAAAGAGTGAGAGAGAATAAACACACCACTACAGCATGTACAAGTGTGTGTGTGTGTTCTCCTGGAGGACTGAAGTGTAGTTTAAGAATGGAGTAAATTCCTCTCCAGCAGTGCTCACTCAGCCGTCTCACACACTGAAGCATCCACTCACAGCACAAATCCGAAACTTCTAAATGAGCCATTCTCAAATTTAAGAATGCTGTGGCCCAATTAGTCAAATGCCAACTTGAAATCTGAAAATCTTCAGATTAAACCTTTAATCACAACTCTGATTAACACATGAGGCAAAGAATAAGTAGCAGGGGTGTTCAAGTCAAAGTGTGTGACATGTGATGACATTTCCTGCGTAAAACTGAGAGGACATCAAAGCAGTGCAGCGGTGAGACTATTCGCCGCAATAAAGCATTTGAATGAAGATTTTAAAGAAGGCTGTATGTTAAACATTCAGCTAGTAGAATGCCTTCTCCTTCAAAATCAACAAGTAATTCGTGGCCAACTTGAGGAACAGTACACACAATCATTCACAAACACCACACTCACAAACACCACCAAGAGTGAGAGTGAAAAGAGGAAGAGAATGTGCAGAGAGTCTTCCAAAGTCCAATTTTTATTCTCCTTAACTGAAGACTTTCTCACTTTTTTTTTTTAATAGCCACACAGCTGTTTAGTCAAAATCATTGGCGTTCTCATCACATTTTGTGTGTATGGATGGAAATGCTCTTACTTTCACTATGAAATGTGTAATTTTATGTTTAACAGTAAATATATTAAATAGCTCTGATTTTTTATTCAGATAAATTTTTCCATGTAACTTGACCACGTATTTAAGTGATTCATTAAATGTTTGTTTTTTCCCCCAAGCTCAACTCTTCCCCAAAGTTGCACGGGCGGCACCATGAAACACAGACACGAGGCGATATCTTAGAGGAAAAGGGTAATTTATGAGGAATAAATAGGGGAAGGAAAGGGTAAATGGAGGGAGGACGGCGAGAAAGGGAAGGAATGATGTGTGCACGTGCAGGGTCCGAGGCAGTGCCCAGCTGGCATGCGGGCACGCGGCTGGCGGCGGTGGGCGGAGTGGCCGAACGGAGCACGCGAGGCAGCGCTCCTGCACGCTCCCTCTCGGTTCCTCCCCGCTGTCGATGGCCGGCCTGGCCCCTCCCAGCTCTCTGTGGGCGCGGCCTCAGGCGGGAGTCTCGCTCGGACGTCCGTCGGCTGGGCGGCTTTCCCGGCTGGGATCGACGGCCTTCCATAGACGCTCTCTTCCTCGCGGCCTTTTCCTCTTCGGCGGCGAGGATGCGAAGGCGGGCTTGACGCGGGAACGAAGGATGCAGTGGGAGCTCGCGCAGCTCTTTCCCGCGCTGTCCTCAGCGCGGAGATCAAAGGGGCGGGAATCCATTATCCTTTTTAAGTCTCAGGGGCGCGTTCCATTTCCCCCACTCGCCTGCCAGTCTCGAGCTCCACCGCGTTACGCTCTTCTCGGACCCCGGACTAAACTTCGCGCCTTGCTTTTATAATGCGGAACAAGCCCGAGATCCTATTAACGTTAATCACTGCCAGCCGTCCCGCATAGGCGGCCCCGTCCCTTCGCACACCTGCACATTTAGGGAGCCTACGAAGTGAGCGAGGGGCGATAATAGATTTGGGCGCACGCCCATTCCAGGTTTTGATAAGTTGTTGAAGGGCTTTTAACCCAGTTCCAGCAATTTCAAATCTCCTTAGTTGTCCTTTGTTTGGTGGAGCCCAATAACTTGATCCTACTGAAATGCCACGGCAAAGAAAGTGTATTTTCTTTGTGCTTGCGAAGAGCTGAAATTTAATTCCACTGTGCAAACCTGAAGGCTTTTTTTTTCAGGTTGTTTCTATTCTTTCCCCATGTTGAACACAAACACATTTAGGTAAAGAAATAAAGGCTGCTAGTTTATACTATAGGAACACTTTTAACGTTGACTCTAATGTCGACAGAAACGACCAACACGGCACCTTCTCTCTTTAGAGTATATGCAGGAAACGGAGCAAAAACACAAAGCTGTGATTAATGTTCAGCTCAAAAGAGAAAAACAAAAAGTGCTGCTTGTAAAGCTGCCATTGTTGTTCAGTCATTATAATAATGAATAATGAATTGTGTGGCTTCCAGTTTTCAGCTGAGGCCTGTGAGAATAGACCAGAAAAGGATTATTATTCATTTAGAGCAGATATTTCGATGTGCTTTGAAGATTTTTTTGCTAAATATGTCTAATAAGGTGTTTTCACATTTATCATCAGGGAGGAAAAGAACAAACAGAGAGAGGGATGTAAAAGTATTCCCCTTGACTAAATCTTAAGAGACTGTTTGGTTGAAAATAATTTTTCAGGTCTGGTCTGAAAATTTGGTGATCATTTTATTTTATTTTATTATTTTTTTTGCTCTCACTTCCAGAGCTTTCAGTTAGGTTTGGCCTGTTTTATCTATTTTTATCTATTTTTGATTCTGTAAAGCTGCTTTAAGACAATGACCATTGTTAAAAGTGCTATCTAAATAAAATGCATTTAAATTAAACATGATTCACTTACTTATTCTCTTGTTTTTTTTAAATCCATCTTGCTTGCTTTCTCTCATTCAAACCCTCTCTCTAATCCGTCAACTTTTCCTATAGTTCGCATTGTGCTCTGAAACACAATGCAGCCACTAATACATATTCAGTTTAACTGTGTGGCTGTCATTCATGATGCCACTGATTTCTGATTTAAATGCACAGCTGTTTGAAATCTCTAAGCTAGAGCTATTTGCATTTGCTCTGTTAAAAATAAGGAAATAAATAGATAGATAAATAGCATTCTGGCAGCAAAACAAATGTCTTACATCTTAACAGATTCTCTGTGCATGTTTATCCGCCTGCCCTCTCCATTAGGGGGGAAATGAGACCAGTGATGAGAAATAAACAAACAGTATTTTTTAAAATATTCTCAATGTTATTGTAAAGAGCAGCAGTTTAATCTAAAGGCTTGATGTGTGTAAGTGATCAGGTTTAAGCCTTTAGTGTAACAGATGGATAGATAAAACACCCAGAAAAAATTGTTGTTTTATGACTGCCATTCAATCTAGTTTGTGTGCCTGTGTGGCCATTTTCCTTGAATAAAAATAGAGGGGAAAAAAAAGAATATTTAAACAATTTTATGGACATTTGGTGGGATTGAGGTGCTGTTTTTGATGTTGTGCTTCCACAAAAACACAGCCACAAGTCTTCTGAAATGTCTCTATTCACTTTGCATTTCTGCATTCTGATAAGTTTATTTATTGTTTTAACCAATTCTGATTGTGCATGCTCTGTAAGATTAAATGGAGGTCATCCAAATTTTGTAACACAAATTGAGGTCGTTGAATGAGCGACTGAAACACATTCAGGAACTTAGCAGAAAGCTTTGGGTCTTGTTGGAAGGTAAAACTCCACACTAGTCCCAAGGCTCTTGTAGACTGCAACTGGTTTTTTTTTTTTTTTGGATTTTTCCCCGATTTTCTCCCTAATTTAGTCGTGTCCAATTCCTCCCCGTCACTAGGGGGCTCCCACATTAAGGCTACTACTACCACTCAGCCGAAGACTATCACGTGTTTCCTCCGAACCACGTGACGCCAGCCGACCGCATCTTTTTCGATGCTGCTCGCTCGCGCACCGTTGGGGGCGGCGTAACACACTCGGAGGACAGCGCTATCCGCTCCCTCCGCTGCGCAAGCTCACAAACGCCCCTGACTGGCTGTAGAGCCGTGAATAATGTCGGAGCAAGTACCTCTCATCCCTCCCCTCTGAGAGAGCTCGGCCAATCAGCTCTCTCTAGACCTCCGGCTGCGAGAGGTTACAGCACCACCTGGGGTTCGAACTAGCGATCTCCGGATGATAGGGCGAGCGCTTTAACCACTGCACCACTCGGAGGCCCTGCAACTGGTTTTCTTATGGGATAGCCATACAGTATATTGTGGAATCCCGGTTCACAGAAGTAATTTACACAGAAGTAAAAGTTCTGTTCGTAACCTGATTTGGTCGTAGAACAATTCCATTTTTTTCCCCCATAGGGATACATGTACATACTGGAGAATTATTTAGTTCCCAATTACTATAAACTAAGCCTTAAATATGCAAAAATAATACAACAATAACTATAAAAAAAGGAAATAGGATAAATAGAAATAGGCGAAAAAAAAATCCCATCCACTACCATGCTTCTTTAAGGACATTTAAAGCAAAATCAACAATCTAAGATAATATATAAAATGAGAACAAAGATCACACAAAATAAAATGAATTCATACATAAACTATAACAAAATAAAACAAAAATATTCAAACCACCAAATACACATTTACAACTTGCAAAGTTGAAAACAAACAACTAATAGCAGTCAATACAACATAGACTTTAACCTTAAATTTCAACCAACGAACAAAAGTGTTTCAGATTCATCAGAGTTCAGCTTAAGGTAGTTGTCATCCATGCACCAACATCATGGAGCAGGCAATGAGGGAACTCAGCAGGAAAACTCCTACTAGATAGCTAGCAGTCTTTGTACTCCTGTAATAGTACTCGTTTAAAAAACATTTCCTAAATTTGTGGCCCATTGTGACTTACTTGGGCTCTCTTTGATTTTTAACAGTACAGAGTCCAGCTACTACATCGTGTGTTATGCATATACAAGGAGACAATAGTGACAAGCTTGCCATAAAGCTAATTAAAATATAATTATTGCAAGTATTAATTTGTTCATTTTCCCAATATTACACTCAATGTAGTAACATATTTCAGCTGCTGGGGGGTAATACCCCCCTGCCTCCTCGAAAACACACCATGTGGTTGAAGATCTATCCATAGATTTTCAATGATGTTTACATTAGGGGATTAGAAAGGCCATTCCAAATGCTGTATGTTTTGAATCAATGTCATGTTTTACTGTAGAATCTTTTCACTTTAAAAATCAACAAAATACATGACTTGGCCAGGGGTGCCCAGACTTTTACATACAACCAGATATTGATTTTCTCCCACTTCGTGACTTCAGACATGCACAGAATCACACTCAAACTCCCATTCACATCAATGGAGCTGCTGTTGAGCGTGTATCAAGCTTCCATGGAATCCACATCTCGGAGGAATCCACCTGGTCCCTGAACTCCTGTATTTTTCTGAGAAGACTGACAAAGGCCCGTCTATGCTCCAAGATTCTTGTGAACTTTTACCACTGTACCATTGATAGAAGAATCCCCAAAGGCATCTCAGTGTGGTACCGCAACTGCACGGCAACAGACTGAAAAACCCTCCAGCGGGTGGTGAAAACTGCCCAGTGAATCATTGGCACTCAGCTACCCACCACTGAGAACATTTACAAGAAATCCTGCCTGCAGAGGGCGAAAGGCATTATCAAAGACACCTCTCACCCTAATCATCTACTATTTACCCTCCTCCCATCAGGAAGGCGCTACCAGTGCCTCAGTGCCTGCACAAACAGACTCAGAAATAGCTTCTTCCCTGTGGCTGCTTCCATACTAAACAGCAGACCACACAATCTGATTAGATTTTCTTTTACTTATACTGTGCTGCTTAACCGCTGTGTATCTTCTGTACTACACATAATGCTGTTTTGCACTACTTTATTTTTCTATACACTATATTTGTTATATATTTTCTGAATATTATATCTATTTACCACACATATCATATTTATAATATCTTCTGTAGCTCCTGTACAAATCATGCCCACAGCTATATATCTTTATTTGTAATTTATTGTACATCAGCCACTCACTGTAGGCACTTCTGGTTAGATGCTAACGACATTGGCGTTGTACATACTTTGTGCAGTGACAATAAACTTGAACCTAATCTGTTTTTAGTCTTTTGACTGCTCCTGTCACGGGGTCACCTCGCAATTCACACATAACTTGACACAGGTTTTATGCTGGGTGCCCTTCCTGATGCAACTCCATTTCTTTTTATCCAGGCTTCCAGGGCCAGCACTGTATCCGGTGGCCGGGGTTTGAACAAGAAACCTACCATTGATCCATCAATGCCCATCAAACTTGAATCTAATCTAATCTAATTACGGACTATTTGTTTGAGTAAATTCATGACATGTTTAAGCCAATTCAGTTCTAATGCAATGGTGGCTTAGTGGTAAGCACTACTACTGTAGGTTTAGGTTGGTAGGCTTCTCGTCTGCCATGCAGGATGCCCAGGTTCAATTCCTACCCAATGCCCAAAATCACAGACACTGGATGCAGTGCTGGTTCCGAGCCCAGATAAATTGTGAGGGTTGCATCAGAAAGGGCATCTAGTGTAAAACCTGTTGTGTGCGTATCAGCTGATCTGCTGCGGCGACTGCTTGAAGGGAGCAGCCAAATGACCAACAAAAACGTACTGTAATATTGAAAAATGTGGAACCTGGGGTGAATAATTATACAAGACGTTGTGCAGTATATTTGATGGTGGACTTGCTCATACACACTGTCAACACATGTGTTTTGGGCGTGGAGATGAGTAACTCCTTGTGAAACTGACAAAAGCTGAAATCAGCCCTATAAACTAAATGAAGATGGTAAAAGTACCTATTAAAAAATCCAACAAGAGGCAATATTTTCACTTGCTCTCGAATCATTCCCATGCAGTATGATGAATATCTCTCTTTTTTTTCTTCACTGCTGGTTCATTTTGTTTCTCAGTAGAATAATAAAACAAGGTATAAAAAATGTGTGTATAAGGTAAGACAAGCCTCCAATCACATGGGGAATCACCTTTTCATAGAGTATTGATCACAATCTGTGTTGCACATCCAACCAATCAATAGGAGAGAGAGATACAGCAAGAGAGCGAGCACGCACGTGAGAGTGAGATAGCGAGAGAGAGAGAGAGAGAGAGAGAGAGAGAGAGAGTGAATTAAACAGATAAAGATGGATTTGAGAGTAATTCGTTGTTGCTAATAATTTCTTTAAGCCTTAGCTCTATTAAATGTCACGCACACACATACACACACACACACACACACACACACACACACACACACACACACACACACACACACATTGTGACAACTTTGACAAGTTTGAAATACGTTTTGTAATAAGGCTCAAGAAAACAAACTATTTTTACACAAAAGCTATTGTTTAATTCCGTTCAGGCTTTCCAATGATAAAATACATATTTAACAGCACTTTGTGTGTGTGTGTGTGTGTGTGTGTGTGTGTGTGTGTGTGTGTGTGTGTGTGTGTGTGTGTGTGTGTGTGTGTGTGTGTGTGTGTGTGTGTGTTGTGGTGTGTGTGTGTGTGTGTGTGTGTGTGTGTGTGTGTGTGTGTGTGTGTGTGTGTGTAGACAAGAATAGATAATGATCGTTTCTTCTTATTTTTTTTTTAGGTCTGAGTTCACAGTATGAATATGTGGAAGACAGAGAGACAGACAGTGAGGGAAGTAGACATAGACAGAGACACTAAGACTTAGACAAGTAGAATTGTTTAGTCTGTATCTCTGACTTTTACAGTTCTCCTGAAAACCAAAGCGTGTTTTTGCAGCAGACATGCTGTTTTCATTTGCTGTCTGCCTACAGATGTCTAAAGTGTAGCTCAGATATGACTGAGCATTGTGGAGAGGGCGGTTTAGATCAACTAAAGATATTTTTGAAGAAAAAGAGAAAATTAAATAGTTTTGCTAGCTATTAAAACAAACAAACACAAACATTCATAAGCACTGTTGGGTATAAATGCTCTCTTTATAATTAAACTGATAAAATAATACTTTTTTTGCATGTGACTTGATACATGATCATTGAAAGCATAATTACCGTGCCTTGCAAAAGTATTCATACTCCTCAAACTGTTCCAAATTTTGTCACTTTACATTCATAAACAATGAACGACAAAAATGGTTCTCCTCATTTTTTGTTTTTTCATAAAAAGAATTTAAAAACTTTTTTCTTTTTACTTCTCAATTATGCGCTATTTTGAGTCGGTCTACCACATTAACTAAAAAATATATATATAAATTTACATTTGTGGTTGTAATGAATACTTTTGCAAGGCATTGTATACCCCATATTATACTTAGCTTTTATATACGTATTTTGACAATTCCTTTACACTCTCTGGCCAAAAAAGTCACAGTTCAAAAAGGTAATATTATATCCCTGCATTAAGCAAAGAAACATATTTAAATTACCTGAATTAGGTGAGGAACTTTACATCACATTATTAAAACCTGGATGGACAGTGCTGAACCATTAACACTGCAGAAGTAATATGGCCTGGAAAAAAAATAGGAATGATTGTGATCAGAGATCAACACAAACACTTGGTGAAGTTGCATCATAAAACATCAACAGTAAAAATTAGAGCTCTATAATTATGTTTCAGGAAAATTAAGTCAGCTGATGACCTGAATGTACTGAATGACCAGGTTATCATATTTATGTATTTTTTTTTCCCTCCATGATGACATGGGCATATGTCAACACTCACTCACTCACTCACTCACTCACTCATCACCTATACCGCTTTATTCTGTATTCGGGGTCGCTTTATTCTGTATTCCTGGAGCCTATCAAAGGAGACCAAGGGCACGAGGCGGGGTACACCCTGGACAAGGTGCCAAACCATCGCAGGGCACACACATACACACACTCACAAACTCATTCACACACTACGAGCAATTTGGGACTGCCAATTAGCTTAATCTGTATGTCTTTGGAAAACCTGGGTCTAGGAAACCTGAGTACCAGGAGGAAACCCACCAAGCATGGGTAGAACATGCAAACTCCATGCATACAAGCCTGGCCGGGAATCGAACCCGGACCCTGGAAGTGCAACCACTACACCACCATGCCGCCTATGTCAAGACATATTTTGTAAAAAAAAAAAAAAAAAATGCTTCAGAGAGCATGAGGAATCATTTTTACACATGTATCATAATCCATGATAAAGGCGTTGTTATCATATATGCCATACCTATGGTCTAGGGCCAGGATGGACCAGTAACATTTTAGAGCCATGCCATAGAAGTAAGACAGGCCAACCAGTAATTCCAAAAGATTCATCAGGCACTTAAAGTGAATCTAATAGTGTTCATCATGCAAACATGTGTTTTTATATAGAAGTGAGAAGTGTGGAACAATACAAAGACAGATAACATCAGACAACAGTATGATACATAGACAAATGTAGGTTGGATGATGGACAGCACTGAATGAAAGAACAAGAAGAAAACCTGACAAAACCTTTCCTAACATCTAATATTAACCACAACATATTTAACATCTAAACTAAACAACACAATCAGTATCCAACCGCTATCTACTGTATACTATGCCGGCCTATCCAATAACCAAAGGTACATTTCTTTTCTACATGTGAGCTTAATAACTAATGGTAACAACGTGCATATGTTGAAAGAACTTAGTGAGTGGTGACTAAGATTAACTTCAGAGAAAGTGACAACAATGACTGGAAGGCAAGTGAACATGAATGGTGATATCTATCTCCCTTAACCAGCGGCATGAATGACTGTATCCTCTCCCATAAGCGCTTTCTTGTGTGGGACGTTCAAGTTTAGAATTATCAAAGACTCATTCTGGATAGAGCACTAACAAATGATGGTAAAAAATAAATAAATAATTAAACTAGAACTGACATAAATGTCAAAGTGCTGCAGTGCCATTAATAATGCCAAAGCTTCTTTTTTTATGGTGGAATACTTTTATTTGAAGTTTATTGAACTTACAGGAGCAGTTGCACACATCGCGATCGATTCCTTCCTCATCTTCTTGCAGTAACACAGCTCCGGCCCTGACTTTACTAGCAACCCCTTGTTTAAAATGGTTCAAAGAATCTGGAGCAGTCAGAACAGGAGCAGTACATAGCACTGCTTTAATGTTTGTAAATGAACTTTGACAATCTGTAGACCGAACAAATTAAACTAAAGAAGACAACAGAGCAGTAAGGGGTTCAGCAACTGTTTGCTTTTTTTTTTTCTTTTGGAAGTAATACTCAACCATACCCAATAAGTCTTAGGTACCAAGAAGTGCATGAAAGCATGGAACGTCTCTTCTAAAAGGCGAATTTGACCTTGGCCTACCTGTTTGCATAAATAGGTTACAGTGGCTGTAATATCTTGCGATTTTGGTTATACTGGTCACCAACCAAAGATGACTTCTCAGAATTGAGTTGCGTTAAGAGCTCAGGGTTTGGTAATCTTTTGTCTTTTAAGGATCTTGTGAGAGACTAACCCATGTTCAAAAGTACAGACAGGTTCAAGTTGGTCATGAAAGCTAACACAACATGAAGACATAACTGGACTAGAGGTCATTTTGTCACCACTTTTAGAATCACATGCTACAGTGTTCTTATCAAAAGTGCACTTCATTTTATGTTGTGACTTACACAGCATTTGCTTAACCAGATTGCATGCATGATGTCACGCCTCACAAAATGTATTCACAATCCAAGGGACTTGTAATGGACTGAAATGTCCAAAATCTAATTCCACTGGACTAAATCCTAAGGATTTGTGCTTAGCCTCACAAGACAGCAAACAACACTAAAGGTACACCTTCATCTCAGGCTCTTCACTATCCAAACAATTCTTCTTCATCAAGGACTTTAGTGACCTGTGAAACCGATCAAATCCCCCCTGTGACTCGGGATAGTAAGAGCTAGACATTTCATGCTGTACTCCTAACAAGTCCATAAACCTGAGCCAAGAGTTTAGCCAAGGTGAAATTAGAGTTTTAGGAAGACCAAACGTAGTGGATAATTGAACCATAGCTTTAACAATGTTTTGAGCTGTGCATTTTGTGCAAAAGTATTGCCTCTGGAAATCAAGGAGCACCAATTGTGATAGTCAAGTAAAACTGGTTTGCACTTTTAGTTTTAAGCAAATGACCAACACAATCAATCAAAACTCTCTCGAAAGTCCCCCCCATGATGGAGATAGGACTTAATGGAAAAAAGATAAATGTTTTAAAACTCATAATGTATGAGGGGGCGCTTCAATATGGTGCCACCCAGTACTCAGGACTCAGAGGGGGCGTTGGGCCGTGGAGTGTTTATTTCGGTGGGGAATGATCGGCTCGCATGAACACCACGCAACACTACGGTAAGGAGGACGCGCCTATAGGACGGGCGTGCCACCATGCTTCTGGTCACAAAGAATAGTTATATTCTTTGTTTATTTATTACTGTTATTATTATTCTTTTTACAGCTCTTTTCAGTTCTTCACTCCTCTCATTTCTTCCTCTTTCACTTTTCTCTTTTCTTTCTCTTTTCTTTCTCTTTTCCTTTCTCTCTTCTCACTTTTCTCTTTTCTTCATCTTTTCACTTTTCTCTTTTCCTTTTCCCTATCCCAGAGCCATGCTCTCGTACCCGGTGCTATCTAACGTTTGCACATACTGTAGGTCATTGCTTTCTGGGAACTTAAATATCCTACCGGCCAGGTGTAGCTTGTTTTCTGTGATTGGCAGTACAGTGGGGTTGCCTAGCAACCGCACCCGTCCGCCGATCTGCCTGACTATAAATACCTGGGGTAGTCACTCGCGGCTTTGCCCGTCGCAATTGCGGCCGTGTTACAAATAATTTTTTGAGATGCCTAAATGACTTTCAAGGAACAATGTCAGAATATGGATAGGAATACAATCTGAAACACAGCATCCAGGACCATTTTCCCATCAAAATGCCATCATCAGGGGGAAAAAGCTACATGCTTATTCTTAGCATCAAGAAAGGAAACAATTGGTCAAACTGTCACCTAGCTGTTAGACAGCTATGAACTCTTCTTAGTAGACACTTTCCATGGATAAAGGAGAAACTGTTAGAATGCTTTTAGCCAAGTGACGATTGGTTGCCAGGCAAGTTATGGGTTAATTCATATGTTTTTTAAACTGCATACCGAACAAAATGGAACAAAACAGAAACCCTTATGCACTTACCAGTGCACAATCCAGTTCTTGCAAATTGATGGCAATAATTTGGGAAAGAACCAGATATGAATATATTAATCATGTGTCTTGTCATAAAGTCTTGTGATAAAATGCATAGTGAAAATACATTCAATCTAAAATTCGCAAGAACCTCTGCTAGTTTAAAATAAATGCAGAACTTTTCTTTAAAAATAAGTTTTTAAGCAGAAAAGCATCAAAGAACTGTGCTTTAAAATCAGAATCATGGACAGCATGCTGAGAACTTAGAGACAGCCATTCATTGCTGAGGACAGGTCATCATATTCAAAAGGTCTCAGCTAAGTTATAAATATGGAAGGCTTAGGTACATACAGTATGCACACACACACACACACACACACACACACACACACACACACACACACACACACACACACACACACACACACACACACACAACTTGACATAAAATGACAGATCATATGTGACCTGAAATGCTACAGGGCCGTATCATCCTTCTTGATCCTGAAGAGCACATGGTTTTATCAAACACGCAATCCCATATGAAACCCTCTAACAAGTGGAGAAATATGGCCTCCAGCCACCCTTGGTAATCTGACACTGACTGAGACAGAGATAGGATCATGGGAAGTGTGTGCTGGAGAAAAGGACTGAAAGGGTTAGAGAGTGTTCTTGCTATATATGTTGTTATCAGTACCTCAACAGAGACATTATGCAAACTGAAGTGAAGGACAACACCACTACAACAACCGCATCCATAAATAAACAAGTAACAATTCAGTATCTCTTTTCCATATCACTGTGTGTGTGTGTGTGTGTGTGTGTGTGTGTGTGTGTGTGTGTGTGTGTGTGTGTGTGTGTGTGTGTGTGTGTGTGTGTGTGTGCAAATGAAAGACTGAAGGTCAGATTCTCTCTCTCTCTTTCTCTCTCTCAAACTGGATTTTTTTTTTCTTAAAAGAAGACCTGATTGGCAAATATCACTTCAAGACTTTTTCCTCTCTGTGGACAGAAAATTGGTTCCATCATTGCGGTCCTCTTCATAGAAAATCTTTTCAATGAGCTTATAAAGTGCAGTTTTGTAATCAAGGACGACTATGTTCAGGTTCTGCTACTTTATTCACTACTGATAAAAACTCAACAGTTTGAACTACTGCCTGTTCCTCGTGAGCTTTTTTAAAAAGTTATTTATTTTTACAAAATTAATTACTACTGCAATTTGGAGGTAAAATGCAGCCAATTAGGATGTAAACACCTAGCATTAAAAGAAATCAGGTCTCTTTGACAACAGCTGTACATGTTTTTACACTCAGCAATGCACACCCTTTTGAGTTAAATATGACCCTTGATGCATCCTTTTGAGTTAAATATGAAAGAAAAAACATGCAATGCGACTAAAAAGAATTTAGAATGCTTTGAATGTGGGCTTTGAAAGGCTATGAGATATAAAACATGTGTGAAACAACTAATGAGGTGGTTGTGAAATAACTCTAGTTCTAAAGTGGTTACCTGGTGCTCAATCAGTCCTCCATGTCATGTAACCTTCCATTCTACGTTCTTTCATTTCAGACCACCAGACCTATCTTAAAGCCAATCGAAAAAAAAGTTGCCAGGTTGACAGTATTAATAGCTGAAGCTGTTTGCATACTTTATGAAGAATGACAGTCACCCAAGTGTTGATTCTGCTCTTTATTAAGGATGAGAATAACTCAAACCCACCACGGGGCTCTTTGGCTGCAGTGAAGCAACTTTCAATCTGTAAAATCTGGCAAAAGCAGATGGTGAGCTCCATATCGCTGTTTAGTGTTGCCCAGGAGGTAGCCATAGCGCATGTCTAATGACATTTACAGAAGAACCTGGCTCTGGATCTGCATTCAAGCGAGTTTGTGCAATCAGTTCCTTTACCCGAAAGGTAAACTCTATAGATATCAGCGCCCCTTTATGCTTCTACCCAAAGCACACAAACAGTTGGTCAGCTGGCAGTCACTTCCACACAGACACACCCACCCACCCCCACACACACACACACACACACACACACACACACAACAATAATGATAAAAATTCTGACCCCCTGTTATTTTTTTATGCAAAAAAATAACAGTAATGCACTAGGAGTTCTGACATCTTTCTACTGGAAGCAACCACTCTTGGTAGGTCCTGACCACTACAGACCAGGAACATCCAACAAGAGCTGCAGATTTGGAGCGACTCTGGCCCATTCATTTAGCTATCACAGTTTGACCTATGCCAAAGTCAAGTCCATTTTTCTACTTCCATCACACCATTCTCACTCACTCATCGTCTTTAAAGCCATATTCAGGGTCCCACAGGGAGCACATGCAAACTCCATGCACACAGAGACAGGACTCGTGTCTGGCCAGGAATCGAAGCCAGACCCTGGAGGTGCAATGCGACAGTGCTAAACATTACACCACCGTGCCGCCCCCAATACAACACATTTAGGAAAAAAAGGTTTACTTGTATACAGTAATATATCTCACTTCCAAGTGAGCCAAGTACCAAGATATTGTACTGTAACTGTAGTCACTGTGACATGAGACAAATTGTGATGGTGAGACAATGGTGCTCATCAACATTGCTGATGAAGTTGGTTCCAATATTTGAGTAAAATGTAACAGAGAACAAGTAACTAGTGGACATGGCCTTGAGAGTTCTGGCATTTCATTTACATGCAGCCTTGAATGGTCCTATATGAAGAATACCTCCTCTCAATCGACACAGCAAGTGGCACAGGCATGGGCAACTGAAGAAATTTTCCTTAGAGCAGTTCTATATTATTTGTTACGTTCTTTCTTTAGAGTCAAGGATATGCAAATAGTACTTGTCACAAATCCTTTCTCGTGTCTTTGACTAAAACAATTGACTAAAAGATTCTCAAAAATGTGGATACCTTATCTCCTCATATGAAGCTAAGCTTGATAGTGTCAGATTTTCAAAGGTCAACTGGAAATAATGCATACAGGTGCAATACGTCTTTTCAATACGTCTTTTGAATGAAACATTTTTTTAAATGTAGTTCTTGGGCAGATGGAAAAGAACATGTTTTACTTCATATTTCTTTTACTCCACACCTTGCACATGACAAGTGCAGAGCAAGCCTTCCCAAGACAATTGTAAATGCAGCAAACAGAGATCTAGCACTTCTTGATCCAAGAATTGGGGTAGTCTGTCTCAGTCAGAATGTCTTTATATTGTCTTGTGTTGTGTCCATTGACACTTTTCTGCTTTATTTTGTTATTACATTAGCTTTGGCAATATTGGGGACTTCTTCTCACCATAGAAAGCCACAACATGTTGTAGTTATTGTTAACTTACTTGTCATGGTTAGCAAACCTGGGCAAAATAGACAGAATTGGTAGTAATGTAAAATGGTTGATAGCTGCAACAACCAAGGTAGTATGTGTTCATGAAGAGTGACTAATTGTAATCGAGTAATTGTTTAATATAATTCCCTTT
The DNA here is from genome assembly GCA_013621035.1 of Clarias magur. Lineage (NCBI taxonomy): Eukaryota > Metazoa > Chordata > Actinopteri > Siluriformes > Clariidae > Clarias > Clarias magur. The sequence goes on along the minus strand of QNUK01000352.1, from coordinate 711,445 downwards.
GTGTAATGTTTGAACCTAGTAAATTGCTCCATACTCTGACAACACTGGATTTTAAGGTTATTTTTCAAGAGCTCAAAAGACCCCAAAATCACATAGGGATAGTGAAGCTGAGTGCTTCATGTAAGTTCCTCGCATTGTTGGCTCATTTTAACATGATTTACACAAAAATGATTACATGACTGCTGACACCTGACTATTTTGAGAGCATTTCTCAAAATAAAATTCCACATATGGCCACATATGCAGTCAATCAGTATGCTGGTTGTTTCTGACTGAAATCTGTTTCCTTGGAAACACAAACTGAACTAAGGAAGTGGAACAATACACATTCAGTTCAGACAGCACCAATGCACCACCTACCAACAATTCAGTGACAAACGGGTAACGTTTCCAGAGTGCATGTTTGTTGAAAACCTTCTAAAATCACTTCCAGTTTGACTTTGTAGAAGTTCTTGACACACAAACACACACTCAATATGATCAGAAGTAAAATCACCTATGAGGTTTCTCGGGATAAGCCGAAAATCAGGTCAGATGACTTTCAAATCAGATATATTTGACACTCTAAATTATGTAATTGTTTGCCTTAAATCTTATGACTCTTACAAATGTGTTTCATAATATACAGAAATGATTAATAATCAATCTAATTAATAATCAATTAGACATCATTTTTTCCCCATGTAGCTGGTACAAATGTTTGTATATTTAGGTTTTCAAGGAGTTCAAGGGGAGCCTTGACACCATCTTGAAAACTGCCCATGTGTCCACCATAAGGCTACAATTCCCACCTATGCGGGCTACTGTACTCATCTCCAGGCAAAGTAACAATAAACAAGTAAGTCCCTTAACATTTCCACAAAACCTATTTAGATCAATTTTGTGTATGTGGGCACTATGAACAGTATCTCTTATATTTCCGGCTGATTTGCTGGATGACTCTGTATGGAGTCATGTTTACTCTGAAAATTTTACAGTGTATGAATTTAAGCGCCTGTGGGTACTTTGGCTACTGTAACAAGAAACAAGCACAAGCTGCTAGTTACTTTAATTTCAAAGGCAATTTAACTTTTTTCTGTACAGCAGCCAGATCAGTACTTGTTAGGTCAGTGCAACAGGCTGACTCTGGCCATCAATCATCAATTCAATCATATCAATTAAACATCAATTAAATGTGAATCATCATAAATATCATGTATTATAAAGAGCCATAACACAAACAGTAATACATTTACATTAATTATCAATTATATACCAGTAAACTGGTTACAAGATAATGGCTCACCCATGCTTGTGAGGACCAAAGGCAAACCCATCTGGTCCGATTACTCAGAAAATCCAATGCAGGACAAATGACGAAAAAAATTCACAATGCAAGTCAATACTGGCCTTAATAAAAAGGCACTAGAATGGTGCCACCACAGCCTACCACACAGCACAGCCCACCACACACACACAGGCCAGCAGGAAAAGAAAGGCTGACACAGCCTCCAAACTCTCTGGATCCCAATCCGATCAAGCACCCATGGGATGTGCCAGACGAACATGTCTGATCCACAGAGGTCCCACTCCCCAACTCACAGCACGCAAAGGATCCACTGCCAATGTCCGGGTGACAGACACCACAGCACACCCCAGGAGGTCTTGTGTGTTGTGGCCGGAGCTGCCCCAGTGGCACAGGAGGACCAATTTTATATAATCCATAAAAAATATATATAATCCATAATTATTGGCACCCTGCGTTAAAATGTGTTAATTAGCTTCTAAAAAAATCAGTTCCCTTTCAAAAGCTACACTCAATGCTGCGTGAAAACGCTATGGGAACATCTCTTTGTTGCCCGGTTGTGAAGCCTGTGCATGTCAAACCCGCCGAATACCTTCGGCTTATAACCTGTGCCAGGCATGACGTCACCGAATAAGGTGCACCTGCAGGTTATAAATAGGAGTGAACCGGAAACATCCTCAGATCTTTTTGTCTTCAGGACCGCTTTGTGTTTGCGTGTGCATGTACAAGCCGTAGCGAAAGCGAAATAAAAATAACAGCATTAACTCACCGATATGGCGAGTTTGTCGAGTGCTTGGGAAGAACACGCTCGCCTCGGGCTTCAGGGAGAATGTGAGTACTACTATCTTCTCCTTATTAAGGCGCGCGGCTCGCTTTCTTTAAAGAGAAACCGCGAGCCGCGGCGCATTCCTGAGGCTCGCGTGTTGATCTGGCAGACGCGCACGAGATGGAATTTCCGATTTCTCTCTCGCTCTCTCCGGATCAGGAAGTTTTAGCTTCCGCTTCGCAAGCGCGCTCCGGCGCTTCTTGTAAAGGATCGGAAGAATCTTCCTCTCTCGCTTCCATGGAAGTAGCCTCCTCACAACGCTCCTCCAGTGCTGACAGAGCTTTTGAGGAATTATTAGAGGCTATAACGCGTGCGGTCAAGCGATTGCATATCGACTGGCCACAGCAGCGAGATTCCCCCAAGCGTTCGAGATTGAGGGACAGGTGTCTGTCGGGTGACCGGGGGGAGGAGCCTCAACGTCTCTCTCTCCCCTTCTTTGGTGACGTCCATGATGAATTAACTCTTTCATGGAGCAAGCTGTATTCATCGCGTGTTTTTGTTCCTTCGACTTATTCGAATGATATTATTGATGCAAAGGCACGCGGTTATATGATGATGCCCAGATAGAAGAGATATCTCTCCTGGGACATCATCCTCCCTGAAAAAGCCTACTCTCCCCTCCAAGTCGTGCAGATTGACACCTGCTTTTGTGGGTAAAGCTTTTCAGGCAGCAGGACAGGCTGGTGCTTCACTGCACACCATGGCGGTTTTGCAGGTTTACCAGACTGACCTGCTGAAGGACCTGAGCAGCGGCGGGGCTATTGATGACAGGGCGTTTGCAGAGCTGCGCCTAGCCACAGACCTGTCTCTCTGTGCAACCAAGCGGACGGCCCGTGCTGTGGGCCGTTCCATGGCTGCCATGGTATCCACGAAGAGGCATCAGTGGCTGAACCTCACGGGCATCAAGGATAAGGATCTTGTTGTCTTCCTCGATGCCCCCATCTCGCCTTCCGGCCTTTTGGCGACGCTGTTAATTTCCGCCGCCACTAGGTTTAGAGAGGCAAAGCTATATGAACAGGCCTTTGGGAGGCTCCTTCCCCGCCGTGCTCAAGAACAGGGACCGTCGGCCACCCGGCCCCGGCCGGGTCTGGCCCCTATCAGGCGTGAGGTGCAGAAGGAGAGCGTGACCAGCCGCGCACCCCCCCGTAAAGACTGGGGTGGGGCTCGCCGCTCTTCTCAAAAATCTGCTTCGAAAAGACCGGATCTGAGTAGCTTCCTCTCTTCAAAGAAGAAGCCCTGAGTTCGTGCGCCTGGGGCCATGGGGGTGTCTCCCCCCGGGGAGGGGCGCCTGGATTTTCATCACAAAACAGGGCCTCCTCCCTGGCACTCCCGGGAGGCCGGTGTTCAATCCCCGCCACCACTGGTGTTCGGGGAGCGCCGGTCTCCAATGATAAGTTGGGTGTTCAGGCATCATCTGCCACACTTCATCTCCCAACACTAACACCCCCCCCCCCCATCTAGCCGAAGTGTCAAAGCTCGTGCCCCTTTCGGAGAAGCTGGCAGCGTGGAAACTACTGCCAGGTGTATCTCCTTGGGTATAAAGGACTGTAGGCACAGGCTACAGGATTCAGTTTGCACATCGTTCTCCGCGTTTCAACGGCGTGGTCTCCACTTCCGTGAAACCGGATCGAGCACATCTGCTGGCCCAGCAGTTACAGACTCTGCTGGGCAAAGGGGCCATAGAACATGTTCCCCTCCCAGACAGAGAGTCGGGCTACTACAGTCGGTACCTTTTGGTGCCCAAGAGAGGGGGAGGGTTGCGTCCGATCTTGGATCTTCGCGGCTTGAACCGCTATCTCAGAAATCCAGATTCAAAAGTTTGACTGTCAAAATGATTGTTTCTCAAATCCAACTAGAGGATTGGTTGTGACAATCGATCTCAAGGACGCATATTTCTATAGAAATATTGCCACAGCACAGGAAGTTCCTGAGGTTCGCTTTGGGGGCGAAGCTTACCAGTATTGGGTCCTTCCATTTGGCCTAGCTCTGTCACCCCGCACATATACAAAATGCATGGATGCAACTCTGGCTCCTTTATGACTCCAGGGCATCCGTATTTTGAATTACATAAACGACTGGCTGATTCTGGCCCAGTCTTAGGAGCTAGCGCTTCGACATCGGGATGTCGTCCTAGCCCATCTTCATTCTTTAGGATTGAGACTCAACGCCACAAAAAGCGTTCTCCTTCCTGTTCAGAGGACAACATATTTGGGTGTCACATGGGATTCGGTCACAATGCGGGCACAGTTGTCTCCTGCTCGTGTCGAATCCATTCTCAACACCCTGAAGGAAATCAAGCTAGGCCAGAAGGTCACTGTTCATCACTTTCAGAAATCTTTAGGCCTCATGGCAGCTGCGTCCACGGTGATACCTTTGGGCCTTCTGCACATGAGAGCATTTAAGCTGTGGCTAAGAGCCAAGGGGTTTCATTCAAGGGCCAACCCCTAGAGGCTAATAAGGGTTACGCGCCGGGGGCTTCGTACCCTTTCTATGTGGTTCAGACCCCAGTTTCTGACTTTGGGTCCCACTCTAGGTCCGTCTTGTCATCGCAAGATGCTAACGACAGACGCTTCCCTCACGGGCTGGGGTGCGGTCTTGGATGGCCGTCCAGCACAAGGGAGCTGGAGAGGTCATCTTCTCGCGTGGCACATCAATTGCCTCGACATGATGGCTCTGTTTCTGGCCCTGAAACACTTCCTCCAGCAGTTGAGAGGCTACCATGTCCTAGTGCGGGTGGACAGCACTGCGGTAGTCTCGTACATAAATCGCCAGGGTGGACTGTGCTCGCGCCGCTTGAACAAGCTAGCGCACCAGGTTCTGCTTTGGGCACAGGACAAGTTCCTGTCCCTCAGGGCGATTTACATTCAAGGGCATATGAATGTAGGAGCAGACTTGCTATCCAGACAAGCTGTAAAACATGGGGAATGGAAACTCCACCCCGAAGTAGTCAGTCAATCTGGGAAAGATTTTACGTAGCAGAGGTGGACCTCTTTGTCTCATAAGAGGCAGCAGAATGCCCCCTTTACTACTCTCTGACTCCTCCAGCTCCCCTGGGTCTGGACGCAATGGCCCACACGTGGCCCAGATTACGCCTTTATGCGTTTCCACCTATAGTTCTGCTCCCAGGAGTCCTGGCGAGGGTCCGTCAACACGGCTTGCGCCTCTTACTGATAGCGCCCCATTGGCCGACCAGAGTGTGGTTCTCGGATCTTATATCTCTCCTCGACGGCTCACCCTGTGTGATTCCAGTGAGGAGGGATCTTCTGTCTCAGGCGCAGGGGACAATACTTCATCCCCGGCCCGAGCTCTGGAACCTTCACGTTTGGCCCCTGAACGGACCAACTAAGACATGCTGGGCTTTCAGCCAGCGTAATTGAAACCATTTTAAGTGCCAGGGCTCCCTCCACTAGGAGAACTTATGCCCTCAAATGGAGTGTATTTGAAAATTGGTGCATGGCAAGACATGTAGACCCAGTTCAGTGCCAGATTGTTTCAGTGCTGGAGTTTCTGCAAGAAAGGTTGTCCTAGGGCTTATGCCCTAGTACGCTCAGAACGTATGTAGCTGCTATTTCGGCTTGTCACGCTCTGAATGATGGGGTTTCTGTGGACAAGCACCATTTAGTTGCCCGTTTTATTCGTGGAGCTAAACGGTTGAAGCCGCCCACTAGAGCGACGGTCCCTTTGTGGGACTTAACTATCGTACTCGAAGGCCTGGCCGACACCCCTTTCGAACCACTAGAGTCAGCGCCTGTCAGGCTTCTGCCTCTTAAGATGGTTTTTCTTATGGCTATTACGTCTAAAGCTATTCTGCATCCTCACCCGAACTATCTTCCAAGGTTCCATTCTCGACCATGCACCCAGTTGTTCTCGAGGCCTTCTGTCCTCCGCCTTTCACAGCTCCGGAGCAGGAAAGACTTCACTTACTGTGTCCAGTACGTGCTCTTAGGATCTACGTCCACCGCACTAGCCAGTGGCGTAAGTCAGAGCAGTTCTTTATTTGCCATGGGGGTCTGCCATTAGACAGACTCTGTCACACCGGGTGAGAGATGCCATTGCCCTAGCCTATGAGGCGCGTGGTCACACTTCGCCTCTGGGAATCAGGGCTCACTCAACCAGGGGGATTGGCTCATCAATTGCCTTGGCAAGAGGCGTCCCCCAGCAGCAGGTGTGTGATGCGGCGGGCTGGTCCTCTCCACACACGTTTGTTAGATTTTATAGTCCGGATGTCAATGCTACTCCGGGTTCACGGATCCTTCAGTCAGCATCCCAGAGCTAGGTCTGAAACCTCCTCGGCTTGTGCGCACACGCCACACAACCTGGGGGTCCAGACACTTGCGTGGGCGGCGTTGGTATTCTCGTTCCCATAGCGTTTTCACGCAGCATTGAGTGTAGCTTTTGAAAGGGAACGTCTCGGGTTACTTGACTGTAACCCTGTTCCCTGATAAAGCGGGAACGAGATGCTGCTCCGATGCCGCACTGCTGGCGTGTTGGACGTCCTTCAGACAAATTGACCTGAGGATGTTCACTCCTATTTATAACCTGCAGGTGCACCTTATTCGGTGACGTCATGCCTGGCACAGGTTATAAGCCGAAGGTATTCGGCGGGTTTGACATGCACAGGCTTCACAACCGGGCAACAAAGAGATGTTCCCATAGCGTTTTCACGCAGCATCTCGTTCCCGCTTTATCAGGGAACAGGGTTACAGTCAAGTAACCCGAGACGTTTTCTTCTAAATAACATAGGACCACAATAAAAAAAAGAGGAAATTCCAACCTTTAATTGAAGTGTATTTATTCAGTGGAAAAAAAATCCCACATTAAGAAATAATTATTTTGCATCAAATCATGGGTGCCACAATTATTAGCACCCCTGATGTTTAATACTTTGTACAGCCCCCTTTTGCCAACAAAACAGCACCCAATCTTCTCCTATTATGTTTCACAAGATTAGAGAACACAGAAAGAGGGATCTTCGACCATTCCTCTTTCCACAATGTCTCTAAATCATCCAGTGACCTGACTCCTCTCCTCTGCACTCTCCTCTTCAGCTCACTCCACAGGTTTTCAATGGGGTTGAGGTCTGGGGACTGAGATGGCCATGGGAGGAGCTTGATTCTGTGTGTGGTGAACCATTTCTGTGTAGATTTGGCCACATGTTTTGGGTCATTATCTTGCTGAATTATCATCTTCAGCTTTCGGACAGAGGCCACCAGATTTTGCTTTAAAATGTCCTGGTATTTCAAAGCATTCATGATGCAGGCGGGTGGCTATTTTCTTGTACCCATTGTCTGTCTTGTGAAGGTCGACACACATCTGCCTTACTTGATTGGTGTGTTCCTTTGTCTTTCCCATGTTGAAGAGTGGATAAGAGAAATAAATGGCCTTTGTGTCACGGCATATTTATACCCCAGGGAAGCAGGAAGTGATAAATTACTAATTAAATGTTCCTAGATACTCTGATCAACTTTGTAAACCTCTGTAGAAATGACAGAAATACTTCAATTACATTTATTTTCTAGGAATTGTTAGGGGTACCAATAATTGTGGAACAGATTATTTTATGAAAAATAATTATTTGTTAGTCAGGGATTTTTATTTCCCCTTAAAATTCACTTTATAATCACGTTATATTTTTCTACAATTTTCAGTGTGATAATATGCTTCTGCAATAAAAACTGAATTTATTTTAAGGCTTTTAACACATATTAACCAGGGGTGCCAATAATTATGGAGGGCACTATATATATATATATATATATATATATATATATATATATATATATATATATATATATATATATGAAAAATAATTCTATCGAGAATAAATGATGTATACAGACTACTTAAGAAGGGAAACTTCATTGCACATGGTTAAAAATGACCTAATCCAGGTGATGAATGGTCAGACAATCAATGGTATGTAAGAGTTAAGACAGGAACTTGTTTCCAAGTACTAAGGCAGTGTGGGATATGTTTGTTGTGAAAATATGTGTTGTGTTTAATATCTGTAATTACCAGAGCGTATAGTATTTGCTCTATTATTTGCTCCACTGATATTTAAATATAGTGTTTACTGCAACTAAAAGTTAGTTGACTTTTCACAATAGTTCATTTCAGTATCTTAATGTTTCTGACTGTTTTGAGATGTGTACAGTACATAACATGCAATAGCCACAACCGATATACTTTTATTGTGAGACCTATGCCATAATTACGTCTTATGGACAAAACCTTATTCTCACTTGTTCTATTTGTATTTATTTATTTATTTATTTTGCCTACTTATGAGCAGCTCCATATAAAATTACACACTTTCCTCATTTGAAATTTATTATAAATAATTAAAATTGTGATCTTCAGTGACCTTATTTTGTTGTGGAGTGTGTAGTTGCTAGCAAACTGTTTTAATTATACTCGTGGGTAACTGGTTATTTACAGCCTCATTTCTTGTGTCACATTTTGTTTTACAGGCTTCGTGTTTTCGGGACCAAATGCCATCATAATATTAGGAATAGTGACTGTTCTGAGGTTGTGGGGGCATAAGCATTAATTATGTAAAACAAACTAACTTAAAAACAAGTGCTAGTTTTTGCTGAGTTTAGGAGTAAGGGTAGATATTGTATTATTTAGCTGTGGGGATGCACAGCTCAGTGGAAATATTTCAAATATTGAAAAACTTTGTGTGTGTGTCTGTGCGTGTGTGTGCATGTAAGACCAAAGACAAGAGACCCAGATGCCTAACCTGCTTAAGTCCTCTAAGCCACGTAAATGAACATCAGTCTCTCACTGTCAGGATTCTGCTCTCACACCCTCTCACGTTCAGATCTTCTTTGTCTGTCCTGTCCTCATATGTTAAAAGAGGGCAAACATTTTTTGTTTATTTCATTTCACATAATGACAGATCTGTTGCTCTGTTTGATTCACATAGTTAACCAGACATGATTAGCATTTTATATCCTTTCTTAGGCCTGAGCTTGAGCTTATATACTTACTCTGTATTAGATGCATAGATGTTGTACAAGGTAATAAAAAAGATGTAAAATGAAATAGAGGAGGAAATAGCTTCTTAATGACCCACTGTAAGACATAACAGATAAAACCATCAGATGTGAAAAGAAACCGCATTAAAAAGATTGAACGCTATAATAATATAGGCTTTATTTCATTAATGCATTCATGTGCAATGTGCTTTAATAGAAATAAATGTTGGCCTAGGATATAACTATACCAAAAGCACAAAAATCAGAGAGAACAAATTGAACAGGCAACAAATGAGGAGGTGAGGGCCTAAAAGTCAGACCGATGAAAGAGCACGCCTGCAAACTGCTTCACTCACAAATGTTCTTCTGCTTCTAATGAAGTCTATATATCTGCTCTCATTAAAGCACCGAAGCTTGGGAATGTGGAGACTTTGTCCCAGATTTTGTCTTCCCCTTAGAGGAACATGAAGCTGGTCTTAGAAGATGCTGTCATGAGAACACAGAGATGCAGTAACTCTGTATGTCAGCAACATCTAAAAATATGACCAGGAGAAGAGCGCATGAAGTAGGCTGAGAGTAACTTTAAATATAACTGAGGAAAAGTGATTGATCTTTAAGAAAATGAGAAGTTCAAAGGAACATTGTGTTACTTTAAGGATTCAATCATTGCTGTAATGTGGCAATTATGGAGGTAAATAACAATAATGTATAATAATTTGTTCGGCATTTCTGTCACCTTGCACCTCCATGGTCCGGGTTCAGATCGTGCCTCTGGACTGTGTGCATGGAGTTTGCATGTTCTCCAGGTACTCCAGTTTCCTCCCAGACATGCAGATTAGGCTAACTGGACTTCCCAAACTGGACATAGTGTGTGTGTGTGTGTGTGTGTGTGTGTGTGTGTGTGTGTGTGTGTGTGTGTGTGTGTGTGTGTGTGTCTATGTATGTATGTATGTATGTATGTATGTATGTATGTATGTATGTGTGTGTGTGTGTGTGCCCTGTGATGAATTGCCACCCTGTCCAGGTCATACCACACAGTAAGTCTCCTGGGATTGGCTCGAGGCCCCCGTGACCCCATATACAGGATAAAGCGATACAGACAATGACTGAGTGAATAAGAATAATATGTTTGAGGTGACAGTTTATTAGGGACCTTATATCTACCTTATATTTACACCTTTTGACATCATAGACTACGTTCACTTTACAAGCCACATTATTCACCCGATCACATTTGCATGTCATGATGGTTCACATTCATTCAAGTGATTTTTTCATTTGAATCTAATGTGGATATATCTTCTGAAAGTACTGTATATGTATGCAAGTTGTGCATTCAGACAGCTGTAGAAAAGCAAATCTGTGTTAAATTAAAAATAATAATAATTAAAATCAGAATTTAGTCACTTGAGGCGGATAATGAGAAGGTAGCCATAGAATCGAATTAGATTAGCAACTGGAAAAAGAAAACAATCCGACTTTAGCAAAACAAAAAGTTTTCTTTGATATGTATAGTAATTTTAAATATAAAGAATTTCATGATGATTTTCTACTTTCTTTTTAGAATGGCATTACTTTCCTTTTGTCTTGCTCACAAAATGCTGAATCCATTTAAAATCATTGTGTTCTTGCATAAATTAGCTTTTCTTGCCTGTGGAAAATATGCATGCAGAAACCATTTTTTTCGTTTCAGGTCTTTTTTTCTTCTTCAGTGAACTAAGGGTGCCAAAACTGCCAAATAAAGAATGGATGTGAGTTTTTTCCAAAAGATCTCATTCCTTTACTATAAATGAGCAACACAAATTCATGCACAAAAAGTCTAAATTTGTATGAGAGCAAAACAAATCTATGTAAAATTAAATTAAATTCTACTCCTGATTTTTGGCAAAAAAAAAGTACACTATCTTGCTGCCTGCTGCTCTAAACACATTAGTTGAAGTGAGACCCGGTTGGAAGTGGAATTGTTTTTTCACTATGAGGAATAATTAGCATATGGAGGACAGATTTAAATTATGACCAACTACATATTTGAAAACAATGAAAAAAAGAAGCAAATTAAAATCAATTGCACGTTTGCTAATGATTATTACTACACCCAGTAACTTCCTGGTTAAGGATTTTGAGAGAGAATAAAAACGAGATATGAATATCTAATGAGTAATTCTGGGACTGAACAGCACATCTCATTAATTGCAGCCCATCTGTTGCAATGAACAGCTTGTTCCCCCCACTACCTTGTCCATCAATAGAAGGTGTTATATGTTGAAAATGGGTGTTTAGGAATGTGTGCGTTTGTGCTTCGTGAGTTTCAGTGCCGTTTCTGTCTGAGACCTGTGGTCCATAAAATTCATTGTATGATCATAGAACTGTAGTTCACTGGTCATTAGGTGGGATATGGAATGATGGATAAAGCTAGAGGATCTTGCTAGATGTTTGATAACCCCATTCATAATCATAACATCTGTGATATATCATCAGCAATGACTGATAAGGTGCATGTGAAATAGAGTCACAGGTGTAACGAACTCATACAAGGTGATTTATTTACTCTGTCATGCTTTTCTCCCAGAATGCTTTTCAAGAACCAACCAATCAAAATGCACTTTTTTTGGGTGGGTTGAATAAAAGGCTAACAGATTTTCAGCTTGAAGTCTTATGGACTTGAAAAACAAAAATAGAAATCATGGATGCTGCAATAATAGTTTTTGCCCCATAATCCTTATTCTGTTGTAAATGACATCTGTAATGCTTTAATGTAGTTTAATGGCTGAATAATTGGTAAATATTGGATTTTAGACTGCAATCTAAAATTACAACCAGCCCTCACTATGTACTGTACCTTATTTTAGTCCAGTCAAGTCAAGTTTCATACATGCATAACCAGCAAAAATGTATTCACTTATTTATCTCCTATACTATTTACGTATTCTATGGAAGGTCACAGGGGTCTGGCACCTTTAAGTCCATCGCAGGGCACCACACACCAGGCAATCTGGAAAAGCCAATTAATCTAATCTAATATTTAAATCTAATCAATCTAATCTTTGGACTGTGTGAAGAGATGGAGTACCAGATGGAACCCACCAAGCACAGGATATTACATATCATATCCAACATATCCAAACATTCCTTTCACAAGCTTGTCAGTTGGGTTTGGGTAAAGATGGTTGGTAGTCTTTGGTGTCAGTACAATCACTTCTTTATTTAAACACAGGTTTACATAAATCTTAGAAATCTTTACAACGTGGCTTTAATTTTTCAGCAGTTACTTTAACTGCCATTTGTTAACATTTTGCCAAATTACATAAATGTAAAAATCCGATTTAGTTTTTTAAAACTGGGAATGTAATTTTTTATGCTTCTGGATGTTCATGAAAACTGTATAAATGCTTAAAACTTCAAACACCTGTTACATTATTAGCACGTCTTAAAAAAGGGCAAATCGCACAATTATGCATAACAGTCAGCAGGTGGCAAAATTCCTGCTTTAATTCTACATGTCAGAAATGTAGTGAAGTAAAAGTACAAATATTGGCTGTGAGATGTAGTGGAATCAAAGTAAATATACTTAGTTACCTTCCAACTCTGCAAGCAGACTCTAACATATTAATTATTCTAACACATTTAATTATTAAATTGTGTTAGAATATGTAAATACTTTTAATTTCAACACACATATAAATGTAAAAACTACACCTTGTGTTTAGGTGCTAATTTAAATATTTTTTTTAAAAAGTCATTCACTCTAAAGAAGTGGTCACAAATACCTGTACAGATGGCTGCATCGTACACTGTACGATATTTCAAACATTTCTTACAGGGAACAGGGAAGGAACAGGGAGATTCGTATGAACACATCGTTTTTTGTAAAACTATTTGTGACAGACGTTCACAAATATTCAATAACCTTTATCTTTAATTACAGCACACAATGTAGTGGCCAGTTCATGTATGAAGATAATTTCCCATGGTCCCAAAACCACTCATTATCAGTTTAAATCCTGGAACATGCCTGTGCCATCAGGAAAGAAAAACTCCATAGACGTGATAACCTGCTCATTTAGTACATTCAGGTCACCAGCTGACTTCATTTTATTGCCACATAACATTGCTCTAGCCTCAACCTATCTGAAGCAACCCCAGTTCATAACACTGACTCCAGAGGTTTGTACAGTGGCCACTGCAGGTACAGTATGCATGATGGAATGGGGTCAATCAGATGACATGACCTGTTTCCCTTGCTCCAAAGTCCAATCCCAAGCAAATCAAATACTTTTATCTGATTAGTCTCACAAACATGTGCATTTCTTATGGGCACACATGTGTTTAGTTCCAATCCTGTTAACATCTTACTGTGAGCATATGGACTCCTCCTTTTACTATTAAACATAGCTGTGTTTTTTTTACTGTTTATTTTTTTATATGTAATTTCAGCAAGTGTTTAAGTGATCTGCATTTATATATTTTTTTCTGATGTCATTTCTTCCACATACTGTAGCTGGCAGTTCAGCTAGGCTTCTAGGTTTTGATAATGATTTGAAAGGTTCTTAAAACAGTTCCAGTAATTTCAAATATCCCCAAGTTTTCTTTGCTTGATACAGACCAATAATTTGACCCTTCTGAAATGGCATCTCATTTTTGGCTAGGCAGTCTATATACACTATGCAACATTTGCCTACCAGTTCCTATTTATTGTGTCCTGCCAGGTCATAGACAAATAATAGTAATGCATGTATAGTATTCATTACTTCATAGAGTGAGAATCATGTGGATGAAATATTAAGTGAAAAAAATGTGACAACAAAAGAGAACTATAAAGAACAACAAGAAAAAAAAAAAGATGAAAATTAGGCCCTTAACCTTGAAAAGTTTGCAGTGAACAACAGAGAGTAAACTGCATAAATATCTACAGTAGGTATAATTAAGAGAAGTAGGAAAACCTAGTATTGGACTGGTTGTCAAATTGAAAGCACTTAAACATCAATGCAGCTGTGTCTGTATTTGAAAAATGGTCCATGATCCTGTTACAGGAGTGTACGTCTCCTGTCTGAACCTGTTCTAAAGGTCTCTTCACAAACACAGTGTCCATTTAATGATATAAGGGTCAATTTATCCCCGGGGAAGTGGCGAGACCTCTTGCACATTCAAACACACCTCGATTTAATTCCCTGCTGCTATAAATGTCCCATATACACACACTAATAATGGCTCCAAGGAATGAGAGCAGGGAGGAGACATACTGTAGAAGACAACGAAGAAGAAATGGCATGAACATGCAGGAGGGTTAAACAAAGTGCAGTCTTTAACATAGGACACTTACAACGTGAAGGTCTGGGGGAGTTAAAGCTAGAGCTCACTAATCAGCTCAGACCAGCATGTATAATAAAATGCTCAATAACCTTGACAACAATGAAACAAATACTGTAGCACCCTCTTCCTCTGAACAAGAGTGTTATAAATTGTTGGTTGTTGTTATACCAAATGCTGGTATAAATGGCCTTGACAATTTCCATTCCAGTTCCAGTTTCTATTCCAGTTCCATTTCGTATATAAACTCATAACTGATTTAGGGAAATCAAGTAATAGAAGGTTTTCTTTTTTGTTTATTTCACTGTTTTCACAGTTTTCATACTTATTTCAATCAAGTTATATGCCTGATGTTATTTAAGAGCCTTCAACAATTAGGCCGGTGGTAAATCACTACTATTATAACATAAAGGTTGCTTTCTTTACTTATACATGTGTGTTATTGACTGACACAATACTGATCTGCAACAATTAGCACAACTTGTCTTACAGTTTTCCTCAATTGCTTAAACACATTTCTTGACACAGTCAAGTCACAGACCAACTGCAATCAATTGCCATTAACAGTAAGCACAAGTATATAATGTACTCATCTGCACATGACAAAATAAGAAAACCAAATACCATGATGAACAGTTCCAGCATTATCTGTACCAACAGTTTTTAGAGCGAACATCTTCATATCATATCGTAGAAATGAATTGATAGACATGCACGCCATCTTCCGACCACATACACTTAGTTAAAATGTTCACAAATGTTCAACAAATATTCAGCAAACGTATTGCTGTGGGGTTTCGTAGTTTTTCCATATAGGCTTGATTTGTGCAATATATCATTCTTTATCAATTATACAGTAAAAATGGGGGGAAAATTGGTAATAATGGAAGGTAATGAAGATTAATAGATGTCCTATAATGAATGCAGGACAATCTTTGTGAACGCATAGCCATATTTTAGGTTTTTCCATCCAATAGGCCGCGTAAATAGTTTACTTGATGGGGGTTTTAATGTATACATTTTAAGACAGAGTTTTTGTTTTATCCATCTGTATTTACTCAGTGCAACTTTTAACATTCAAGTGAAAGATATATCAAAATAGAAAAAAGAAAAAAAACAATAGAATCACTGATACGGAAAAATATTGCCCCTCCTAGATGTCACTTTACAGTCCCCGGTAGTGCAACTGAAGCAAAGTTGACAGTGCCTGTGGTGGCAAGGCACTGTCAAAAGATCTCCCTGATAAAGTTGTGCATAGGCACAAGTCAGGAGATAGATCTTTTTTTATATGGATTGATCACATCACTGTGTAGAAGAACAGTGAAGTCTATTATTAAGAAGTGGAAGTTATATACTATCTGAACATCGCTCCAAACTGGATGAAAGCACCAGGAGGAACCTGGTCAAACAAGCTACCAAAAGGCTTACAGCAACTCTGAAGCAGTTGCAGGAATTTATGACAATGTGTGCATTTGAAAAGAATTTCACAAATCCTCCACCTCAACTTGAGCTGTTCTGCAAAGATAAGTGGGCAAATATTGCAAAGTCTAGAAATACAAGCTTCTGCGTGCCATTGAGAAGGATGGTCATTAACCAAATCAGTGATTTTTTTTTTTTTTTTAATTGACATTTTTGTATTATAGCTTTCACTTGGATGTTGAAAGCAAATATAGCTGGATGAAACAAAAGCCAAGCACTGTCTTCATTTGCATTTTAAGTCAGAATATGTGTCCATGTACATATCAAGCTTTTGTATTACTGTTGTTAGGTTTATTGTCTCTATATACTGTAGGCATGTACAGGTGAAACTCAAAAAATTCAAATATTGTGCAAAAGTTAATTTATTTCAGTAATGCGTACTTAAGGTGAAAATAATATATGAGATAGACTCATTACATGCAAAGCAAGATAGTTTAAGCCATGATTTGTCATAATTGAGATGATTATGGTTTACAGCTCATGAAAACTCCAAATCCACAATCTCAGAAAATTTGAATATTGTGAAAAGGTTCAATATTCTAGTTTGGTTTTATATAGCACATTTAAAAACCACCATGGTTGACCAAAGTGCTTCACAATGCCAAGCGAAGAAAGAAAAAGAAAGAAAGAAAAAATGTCTCAAAATTTCAACTCAGTAAATAAAAGCCAAAGAATATACAGTATGTGTGTCTTAAGTAATTAAAAATCTCAACACTCTGAGCAGACCTTATATGAACAGGTAAACCATTCCACAACAACCCGTCCCACCACCGAAAAAGCTCGGTCACCTTTGTTTTTCAATCTGGCTCTCTGAACATTCAAGTGTAACAAAGGCGGAGTCACGCAGATAGGTAAGTACAGGGAGGAATAAGGTTTATTGACAACTTGGAATTCAACGGCAATATTTGTGAACGATAGAGAGCTTTGGCAGGGACAAGCTACGTGCACTGGTTACTACCACAGAAGGAGCAGCGATGACAGATGCTTTCCTCTTGTTGAGTCTTTGTGGAAACCGCGAGCGGCGAGGTGTTCGGAGGATGTCGCGCTTCCGCGACGGGCAGATATCACGGCTTCCCAGAATTGAGGACAATGGAAACAATCCAGACACTGCTTGGAAACACAAGGAGCACAGATAAATATTGCGATGCGTAAATTCTTTCTTACTTGTAATTCTCTTGAACGTTGGTCCACTTTCCCGCGTACGAGCCCAGACGCTGAGTGCTGTGAGGCGTGCGCTTTTATGGGTGTGTATAGATCGCCTTCAGGTGGCGGTGATTAGAATTCTGGCGATGATGGGCGTTGTTCTCGGCCTGGCTCGGAGCCTGTGACATCAGGAGCATCTGATTAGACAACCTCAGTGCTTTAACGGGGGTGCGGATATGTAAAAGCTCTGATAAATATACAGGCGCCAACACATTTAAAATCTTAAAAACAAACAATAAAATCTTAAACTCAATCCTAAAACGAACAGGAAGCCGGTGTAGTGAAGCTAAGACCGGGGTAATATGCTGACGCTTTTTAGTCCCAGTTAAGAGCCGAGCTGCAGAGATGACTTATCCAATCCTACATATAAAGAATTACAGTAGTCCAGTCTTGACATTATAAAAGCATGAATTACACTTTCAAACTCCTTACACAGAAGGTAGGGCTTGACTTTCGCCAACAGTCTCAGTTGAAAAAAAAAAGGCTTTTATAACAGAACTAATCTGTTTATCAAATTTAAAAGCACCATCAAAAATCACACCGAGATTCCTGGTAAATGGACAAATAAACATACCCAAATCATCAAGTGCATCTACACAAGCACCCAGATCACCAGGACGACCAAACATAACAATCTCAGTCTTTTTTTCATTAAGACAAAGAAAGTTCTGATCCAACCATATTTTAAAGCAATTAAGCTTAATTCTTAAGCAATTATTTAATGACAAAAATGAAACTTTGTCATTTGTTTTGACAGGCAAATAAATTTGTACATCATCTGCATAACAATGAAAGGAGACGCTGTGCTTTTTAAAAATATCCCCCAAAGGGAGCATATACAAAGAAAACAACATAGGGCCCAAAATGGACCCTTGGGAAACGTCATAAGAAAGAGGGGCAGTAGATGAAATGAAATTACAGGAATGAACAGAATGATTTCTGCCTGTTAAATATCACTGAAACCATTTAAGGGCTATGCCCTTAATACCACCACACTGTTCAAGTCTAGATAAAAGAAACTCTTAAAAGAGCAGTTTCTGTACTATGCCGAGGCTTAAAACCAGACTAGAATTTTTCAAAAATACTATGTCTATCTAAAAATGCTTGAAGTTGATTAAAAACAACTTTTTTTTTAATAAAAAGGGAAGGTTAGATATAGGTCTAAAATTAGACAAAATTGAGGAATCCAAATTCTTTTTTTTTTAGAAGCGGTTGCACAATGGCATGTTTAAAAACAGCTGGTGCACATCCTGAGCTAAGAGATGTGTTAACCAAAGATACAACGCTTGGCCCAACAGCATCAAAAACATATTTAAGTAAACTTGCAGGAATACTATCAAAGGGACAGTTTGTAGGACATAGTTGTTTCACTATGTCAGAAAGATAAGAAAATGTAACAGGTTCAAACTCCTGGAAAACAGCTTGCCAAAAAGAGACAATAGGAGGATCGGTGATAACCATAATGGGTATAAAACTAAGACCAGCAATCTTGTCCATAAAATATTTTAGAAAGTTGTCACATAATGTTGGAGATGGAACAATACAATCTGAATCACGTGGATTAATAAGAGAATTAAAAACATTAAAAAGAACTTGTGGCCACCGTCCATTACATGCTACTACGTTAGAAAAAAGTTTTAGCATATTTTACAGCTCTCTGGTATTAACATAACACATCCTGCAACAATTCAAACAAAACAAAATTCTAGACTCAAAGTGTCCCACTCTAATCAGCTAATTAAGCCATAACACCTGCAAAGGTGTTTCTCCAAATTTTTGGAGTTTCACCTGAGCATACCTCTCACCATCATAATGTAGATGTTTTTCTTTTAGATGTTGCCCAATTTTTTGGGTTTGGTTAACCACAGTGTGCAAATATTTTTTGGTTTGAAGTAGTTATGTTGTTTGACAAAGCAAAATGTGTGCAAAGACTAGCAGCACCTTTGTGATCTTGTGCTTTTGCCACTGCTAACTAAGTAAAATTTTTATTCAGGGTTTATTATGCATTTTCATTGAGAAATGTAAATAAATAATACTAATAAATGTTTGTTTTGAAGTAGTATTTGCAGGGCTATGTTTTGGTTTCATTCCTAATGTTATCTCAGTGTCATGTACTCAATATTTCAACAAAATATCATCAACGTAATTCTACCTTTCAAAATAACCTAATAACAGTGGTCTAACATCCAAGGATGCCAAATTAACCTCACCACAACATTTTGACAACTACAAATCCCTGCAAGGCAGTGAAACTGGTGTTGACCCTAGAGATCATCTACTTCTTTTTGAATGAAAATGTTATGGAATGTGTCCAGAAAAGAAAGAAGGTTGTATTGACAAAGTGTATTTTGGTACTCTAATAGTGGACCCCATACATGCTGATTGTAGCATATCATTACTCATTCATTAATTTTCTAAACCTCTTATCCTGTACAGGGTTGCAGGAGATATGGAACCTATTCCAGGAGGCTTTGTGCACAAGAGGGGGTAAACCCTGCAGAGAGTGCCAATCAATCACAGGACACAAACACACATTAGCAATTAGCCTAATTTGCATGCTTTCGGACTGTGGGAGTAAACCCAACAAGCATGGGGAGAACACGCAAACTACCCACACACAGACCTGAGGCAATATTTGAACTGTTAACCCTAAGGGTGTGAGGCCACAACATTAACAACCATGCCATAGCACATTCCTATTGCATTATATAATAAGTATTATTTTTATAATGATTATAATACCCGCAAATTGACCAGGAACATCCATAGCAGCCCATGACCTACTGGGGGTAACTCCTGACTCATCCACAAAGATTATGTATTCATGCTGGACAGCACCTGAATCCAGCTCAAGCACTTTCGTACATGAAAACACAAAGTCTTAGACCTAAAGTCTAAAACCTAAAAGTTCTGTATTTTTATTGCATACTACAATAAGAAAAATGTGTTGTTACACTTTCCTGAACATATTTGTGTATCTGCTGTTTGACTTGATTGTTATTCCTTTCAAAAGGTACTCATAAATCTGTTTCCTATGCATGTTTTTTTCCCCATAAAATTATGTCTATTGTTGGGATGCACAAACATCAGAATCTCCAATCATTTCTGTCATTGTTTCCTGTAAAAATATGGCATTGTTGTCAAACACCAGGTTCATCATTCTCTTGTTCTTTAAGAATTTCCTTTGCCACTGCTCATGGAGGTAAGATCCTCCTCTTCATTTAACTTAGGTCCATGGTGCTCCAGTGGCATAGGTGTCTGTGTACATTTTTTGTTTTTATTTAGTTGACTGCTAAAATTTTGAATAAATTCTAATTTATTCACTGAACCCTGTCTAATAGGTGTATGCAATTTATACAATTACTGCATTTGGCTCACATATTGCTCTATATACACTCTATTGTAAATGTACAGTATTGTGCAGAGTATATACAGTAGTGGACTTGTGCTAGATTGGTGGTTGGAATACTGTAAACACCCAGCCATGATCTCATGGGGCTGGAGGTTATTGGTTCAATTCCATTTGCTACATCCTTCCTGTGCAGGATTTCGTTTGTTTGTTTATTTTATCGGTCTCATGCCACTTTGCTGAAATACACATTGGAAAATGCTGAGAAACGCTCTATAGTGTTTGTCCTGTGAAGATTTGTGTTTTTTTTTTCACTGATTTTCAAAGGTAGGTGTTTTCTGTCTGAGCATAGGCAGAAGACAAGAGACTTGATCATGAACATCCGACTTAGAGATACTACTACTTATTACTAGCCACTTGTTAATTGTTTTATAAAGAGTGATTTAGGGATTTGTGTTGACAGTAGGACAACTGTGACTGTAAATTACATCTAAAAATACTGAACTCAAATAAATTGTATTACATTAAAATAAAAAGGGCAGTCAGCAATCACCATCCACAAACAAAAAGGTCTTAAAGGCCTAAGTGAATTGAACTTGTTTTGTTTGGGATCTGAGTAGTTTGGAAACTTTTTTTTTATTTTTTATTTGTGTTATTCTCATGATCTTTCAGAAAATATGCTACAAATGATGAAAAAGGAGGAGAAATGATTAAAGAACCTCATACACACGTGGACAAAATTGTTGGTACACTTCGGTCAATGAAAGAAAAACTCACAATGGTCACAGAAATAACTTTAATCTGACAAAAGTAATAATAAATAAGAATTCTATGAATGTTAACCAATGAAAGCATTCAACCATGCTTCAACGGAATTATAAAAAAAAAATGAACTCATGGAACAGGCCTGGACAAAAATGATGGTATCCCTAACTTAATAGTTTGTTACACAACCTTTTGAGGCAATCACTGCAATCAAATGATTCCTGTAACTGTCAATGAGACTTCTGCACCTCTCTGCAGGTATTTTGGCCCACTCCTCATGAGCAAGCTGCTGGTTTGAACCTGGGATCTTCTGAACCGTAGTCCAATGTCTTAACCACTGAGCTACCCTTGCCCCTATGATACATTTTTCCATCTGTGAACATAGAGCTGATGTGCCTTGGCCAAAAGTTCCATTTTTTGTCTCATCTGTCCATAGGACATTCTCCCAGAAGCTTTGTGGCTTGTCAACATGTAGTTTGGCATATTCCAGTGTAGCTTTTTTCTGATTTGTTTTCAACAATGGTGTCCTCCTTGGTCGTCTCCCATGTAGTCCACTTTGGATCAAACAACGACGGATGGTGCGATCTGACACTGATGTTCCTTGAGCATGAAGTTCAACTTGGATCTCTTTAGAAGTCTTTCTGGGCTCTTTTGTTACCATTCGGATTATCCGTCTCTTTGATTTGTCATGAATTTTCCTCGTGCGGCCACGTCCAGGGAGGTTGGCTACAGTCCCATGGATCTTAAATTTCTGAATAATATGTGCAACTGTAGTCACAGGAACATCAAGCTGCTTGGAAATGGTCTTATAGCCTTTACCTTTAACATGCTTGTCTATAATTTTCTGTTGAATCTCCTGAGACAACTCTTTCCTTCGCTTCCTCTGGTCCATGTTGAGTGTGGTACATACCATGTCACCAAACAACACAGTGACTACCTGGAGCCCTATATATAGGCCCACTGACTGATTACAAGATTGTAGACACCTGTGATGCTAATTAGTGGACACACCTTGAATTAACATGTCCCTTTGGTCACATTATTTTCAGTATTTTCTAGGGGTACCATCATTTTTGTCCAGGCCTGTTCCATGAGTTTCTTTTTTTAAATAATTCTGTTGAAGCATGGTTGAAAAGCAATGTCTGACTTTCATTGGTTAACATTAATAGAATTTTTTTTTTAATTATTACTTTTGTCAGATTAAAGTTATTTCCGTGACCATTGTGAGTTTTTCTTTCATTGACCGAAGGGTACCAACAATTTTGTCCATGTGTGTATATTATGCTATCAAACTTTTTATACTACTTTGTATGTATTCAGTTTCTTATGTGTAAGCTGAAAACTACAATGAATAAATAGTCCCATGACCCAAGTCCACTTTAATGTCCCCCACCTTCTTTTTTCATATAAAAGCAGATGCTTTTGAAATCAGTCAGGACTTTGTATTCTCCTTCACAATTTGGCATCCTGTTATCTATGTCAAAGTGAATTCTCTAAAAGGTACCAAATTCTCCTTCGCAGTCAACTTTTTCCTGTGTTGGCACCATCAAAGTACATATTTTGTACATGTATTTATTTATTTATTTACCTGTGAAGGTACATGTATTTTATTGATGATTATATTTTATAGCCATGCTTAACAGTTACAGTAATATATATCAATGTTTATTTTTTGAGATTCAATTATGTACCTTTAATTTGGAAAAAAAAAAAAAAAAACTACAATACTTTTTAGCAGTGCATGGCTTTATGGGCCATACATCAATATTGGCTGATATTGATTTGTGGACTGGTATCGGTTAATTGCCAAATAGGATGCCATCAACCCTTTCTGGTGACGAATGTCTAATTGTTGTGTTGCATCAATACTCATGTGCAGTTTTTGGGAAGATCCCATAAGTTGTGCTATAATACCTCTCATTTAAGAGGCATACACACTTGGATTCTTTCAAGAAAATGTTGGCTGTGTGGGAATATTTCATTGTACAGGAGAAAGTAATTTTATGCAGTTTGTAAGCCATGATTCATTGACATTTCAAAAGGAAGTACTATAAGCAATAATTTTATTTTTATTTTTATTTTTTTTTCTAAAAGTTTTCAGGTATACATTTAATTATGTTTAGTTTATTTCTCACAAATTTTTTTTTGTTTGTTTGGCTGTGTAAGTACTAAATTCTTCTTATTGATTAGGTAGATGTACAGGAGGCTAAAAAGATTAGGAGATTATATTCAATGTTGATTTATACATTTAACTTTATACATTAAAGATTTATACATTTAACTTTTTGCTCAGTTATGGGCCTTAAAGGGCTTAAAGACGTTAAATCAGTTCAGTTATTTTTATATGGAAAAAAATATTTGTTTTTCTGACACAAAAGAAGGAATTGTTTATCACACAGGCTCGATAAACTCCAGCCTAGGGATTAGTCCACACAGGGTGGTTAGAGTAATGCTAGGCTCTAGGTGGAACGGAGAAAGAGTGCTATCAAATCTAAAGTTTATTTAGTATTAGTATATAATTTAATACATGTTATTTGTATGACCCATACAATGGAAGTATGGGAAACAACTTAAACTCATTAAAAAATAGATTAAGTTTTTAACCACTAGAAATAGTAAGTACATGTTCCAAAAGTGATCAGTGAAGCAGAAAAAAAAAGCATTTTACTTTGCAAATTTGCTCTGTGTGTTGCCAGGTGACCTACAGCATATTGTAAGGTACCGTATAATGAGTGTGTATGGTTCACATGCTCACTCAGCAGGTACCGCACTGTTATCTGCTTTTTAATGCTGACTCTGCAACACACGTAGGCACGAACACAAACCACAGAAAGATCCAGAGAGAGAGAGAGAGAGAGAGAGAGAGAGAGATCATAGTGTTGCATTTTGGTTTTGTGATAGAAAAAAGAACTAAATATTTTTCTAACAATTTATTGAGATAATTTTAAAGTTTTGCTCATAATGGCAATTTTGTCCCAATATGACAAATATTAAATGCACCAATTATAGACATCTGTATTTTGTCCAAATCTAGAAAAAAAATCCTTAAAGAATAGGTTCAAATTTGACTGAATGTTCTATTAAAGTTGTTTCACAAGTGTTTCTTATTGTTTCTGCTCATCAGCAGTGATTAATGTTATCTCCTATTTCTCTGGTTTCCTCGCAGATAATATAAAAAATGCTAAAAAGCTTTTGTAAATTGCTTATACTGTAGGTGTAAAGCTATGAAAATGTGAGCACGTTCAAGGTGCCCAAGGACTGACTAGTTTGGTGTCCTGTTTCAAGTATACACAAATAGTGCCTTATTAGATATGATTTGAACATACCCAAAAGGGATATAAATTTGATCAGTTTAGTTTGCAAATAATTATCTGCAGAAAAGTTATCCACAATGTTCATGCGTGTACAATGTAGACCTAAGAGAGGGCAGCTTGTTGTATGCAGAATTCTCTCTAACAGTATCTTGTCCATGTGCATTACTACATCTGCTACTGTATACTATATTATATGCCTGGAAAGATGATGCTCTAATGATATATCGTTGTTATTTATACTTTTTTTTTTTTTAACAATGATAATAAAGTTGATCGATTGATTTATTGATTGATTGACTGCACACAGACCCTGGGGTGGGAATCAAATGGATCCTGGAGTTGCAGGACAGAGCTCCTGTTAGGCAAATACCATGACTGCTTATATCAGGAAATGAGTCTTGAATAACCGACATGGATGACTCTTGGGATCAAAATCATCACAAAATCAACTTTCAGTGTAGATTTCTCATCTCTGATCAAGTAAGTGGTCGAATGAAATTATATTATTTCATTATATTTAATATGTGTTAAATGAAATGCAAATTGTTTCATTTTGTACAGTAAGGTGACTGATGATGGCACGTAACTCTGGATCACTGAATGTAAATACTAGGATTTTCAGGGGTCTGTGTTTAATTGTTTATGTATGTTCCCTTCCTCTGAAAAAAAAAGATGAAAAGAAAAGAAGAGAAAAGAAAAGAAAAAAGCCTTCACATCCTGGGGCTCTGCATCTTGTTTTACAAACCACACTGGTTTTATATTCACCACATGGTGTGAGATTTTCAAGCCTCAAACAAAGTACACAGGCTCAGGCGCTGGCAGAGAATTCGGAATACACAAAATTCACATATTCAAATAGCACAGTGTGTGTACATAACACAGTGTAAACACAGTGTAAATCATCCATAACTCTTCATTACAAACAAGGCAGTTGCTTTTACTCACCCAAGAATTGAAAATTCATTATTTGTGGGCCAGACAATTACATCCTTCACTCAACCATTTCCATCTATTTTTCAGCAATATTCCAAAAGCAGAACTAGTAGAATTTTAAACAACACAAGAGAGTCCAAAAGTACCAATGTCTTTGCTGTTCTTAGGAAACTGATAAATAGCCATATACAATGTCTAATACAGTACATTTACGGAAAACCAGTCAGATATTCTTATAGATAACACTTTAAAATAATTGCACGCAAATGTTATTTTTTTAACTGTCTGCTTTCTGATCATTTCTGTTTATAAACTTGCAAGTTTTTTTTTTTACATAGTTTTTGCAACTTTGTATAGTAGAAAATGGAATCCCATCAATAGCTGTAATGATGCATCCCTAAAATGAGAAAGTGATGTTGAAGGAAGACTCCCATGGGTGGCACAAGTATACTTATAACACAAAAATCCATGTAAAGTATAAAGAATTATAATCAAGTTAAACAAACAAAAAAAAAACAATGGCATAATGTCATGAGAAATGACTGTACCAATACGTTTGTGGAGATTGAGGTTTCCTAGAGTACCCTTTTAGATTGTCACGGCTGATCAGCTCTGCATTAGGCCACTCAGCCCGGTTATGTCATTTTCCATTTTAAAAGCATTTCTGCACATTTTAGCCATGTTGTCATGGTAACTGGAGCCCCACTCCAGGAATAATTAGGACTCTGTACTGAGTAGGTAACCTGTTAACCCTGGGGATCAGACACCCCAATAGCACATTAAGTGCCTCTCAACTGACGTGATTAGGCCACTTGAACTCCTCAGAGAAAGACAATTTCACTGAGAGAGTTAGAGTGGCAGGGAGAGAAGGTACACTTCCATTTCCCAAAAAAAAAACTTAATATAGGAAGAAAACAAACCAAAAATTATTCAATTTCTATATGCAATAAGAATCAAGCGTAATCCAGTACATACCCAAACAACTCAAAATGAAGTCATATCCAAATCTCTGAAACTTTGTCAATGTGAAGCTACAAGTAGCTACTGCCACAGCTTTAAAAAGGGAGATTGCATTCTCACTGTCAATGGTACAAAGTAGAGACAGATAATGAGCAGCTACAGACTCATTGCCCATAGGCTTACCTTAGAAAAGGGCAGGCAGAGAAACAGCTGGCTGTTCAGGGGCCTGAGACTGTAGGTTCAATGCACCACAGGTATTGTTGTGACACCGATTCATTTCCTTCGCTTTTGTGAAACATGTAACTTATGGCAAATTGCAACTGCAAATACCAAACCCATAGATGAAAACATTAACATTTCATCTCTGGAAAAAAAAAAAAAAAACTATCTTGGTGGAAGCATACTGAATTGTGATGTCTAGATGACTGGGTCAGAGTAACTGCAGATCTGCAGGTTTTCTAGTCTGAACTGGTCAGGACCTACCTAAAGGGGTCTAACGAAAGAAAACCAATGAACTTGTGACAGGGTCATGGTTGGCCAGAGCTCTGGTTTTATGCTGGTTGGTATTTCCAAATTGCCCGTAGTGTGTAAGTATGTGTATGTGTGTGCCCTGCGACGGATTGGCACCCTGTCCAGGGTGTACCCTGCCTCGTGTGGTGTATACTAAGTCTCCTGGGATAGGTTTCAGGCCCCCTGGGACTTAGTGTACAACTTTAGGATAAAGTGGTATAGATAATGAGTCAGTAAGTGACGTTTCTGATTAGGGAAGATTCATAATAACATAATTAAGAATAGAGAATGGCAGAGTGCTGAGAGTGAAGACAGTGATATTGGTGGTAGTAGATATTTATAAGTGTTTCTGGCTCAGTTCTAATTAACCCACAGGGGGAATAACAATACACTATCTTGCATGACCTCTAACCCCTAAGGGGTGTGTGTGTGTGTGTGTGTGTGTGTGTGTGTGTGTGTGTGTGTGTGTGTGTGTGTGTGTGTGGGGGGGGGTCTTATTGACTTACAGCAGATTGAGTGAGGCACACCACTGTACAATAAAGTTTCTTAATAACCAAATAATTATATCAGCATATGAAAATGTGTTGTAATAATTTTAAGTTTTTAAATAGACATTTAAAGTCAGAAAGACTAGAACCACTGCATACTGTATTTTATCCACAAATTAATCCTTCTGGCTGTGATGAGAGGAACACAATGGGACATGCCGTGTGATTTGGGATATTGGGTAATTTCCTTTCTTCAAATATTTCTTGAGCTTCAACTTTTAACAGTGGTTGCAGTTCATGCTGCTAATCTACACTAATATGCCACTAAAACATTTTAAAATGTATTACGTATAAGGAAAGTCCAATATACAGTAAGGTGCTGTAGAGTCGCCAAAACAGCTGCAAATCAGTGCATCTTAACATAATTCCAAAAATATATACCCAATTGGTGTTTGAAAGATGAGAGTGCTTATTCATCGCTCAAAATCATTCATACTGTACACAGATGAGCCACAACATGAGCCATCATAGCTAGGTGAACTGAATAACACTGATCACCAGATATACCCCAGCCTTGGGCACCCAAGGCTTTTCCATACCCATGGAAGCAAATGCTAGCATGTCTGGTGCAATGTCAATGCAGCACAATGTTATATGATAGAAAGGCACCAGAACACCCAGTGCACCACTGCGTACCACTGCGCATCGTGATTGGGGCCTAGCAGGCAAGGAAGTCATTGACTGGACATGTATCCACTCATTGACAGTGCCATGCATACATGAGTGCATATATGAAACTATGGTTAAATAGGAAATATGGACAATAGAAGAACATGGAATTGGTTTGAGAACAAAAACATTAACAGAAATAGCATTTGGCTCTGCTTGCTTCTTTTCCTGGTAATGTAGAAACAGGCATAGTGTTCATTACTCTGGCTAGAGCTTGGTGTGAAACTCAGCATCAGGAAAGTGATGGAGTAGACCCTCAACCAAGCATTTATAATGACATTTAATATCACTTAAACACGAAGAAATAACCTGCCAGAAAGCAAAAAGGTCATGCACAGACCTTTGACAGAGTGTGAAGCACAGAATCAGTCAACCAAATTATTACAGACTTATTAGACTCAGCTTCCTAGCATACAAAAAAAAAAAAAAAAAAAAACAATAACAGATTAAAGTGTGAGTGTACTGCACCACAGAGCGGAGTCACGTGACTTCAGCCGGAGGTGGAAATGTCACTTCCAGCTCTCTTGGAGCAGAATTAACCAATGGCTCAGAAAAGCCATTAAGAATAACATTATCAACACTG
Source organism: Clarias magur (assembly GCA_013621035.1). Taxonomy (NCBI): domain Eukaryota; kingdom Metazoa; phylum Chordata; class Actinopteri; order Siluriformes; family Clariidae; genus Clarias; species Clarias magur. The sequence goes on along the minus strand of QNUK01000352.1, from coordinate 682,734 downwards.
CTGCCAGTTGAAAACTTAAGCTAAAATGAAGTAGAGCAACTTTTTCCATTTCCTAAAGAAACATGTAGCCCTTCATGACTAATGAGAATGGCCATGTTCCTTCAGGTTTTAACAGAATGTCATAAATATGCATTTATTTTTTATATTATAATACTTTGGTGTAAAACATCCATATTAAAAGCACAAAGGTAACCTTTTGATCTTCAAAGAAGCATTCAGAAAAATGCACTAATGCTACACTCCCATCTACTGAATGAAAACTCAGCTTGTTTTTCTTTTCTTCTGTAAATGCAAAGCATTCTTAATTGAGTCCCTCTTGATTCATCTCTGTATTGATTACCCCTGTTTATACTCCAAATGCAGAAACGTTCAAAAGGGTGATGCAGACACATTTTTCATATTTTATTCCATAAATATGATACCCTGGTTATTCAGTAAATTCAGGATATCAGCTGACTTCCTTATATTTCCACATAATGTTGCTGAGCCTAGACCTGACCAACTGAAGCGACCCACGATCATAACACTGCTTCCAGAGGCTTGTACAGTGGCCACTATGCATGATGGGTGCATCACTTCATATGCCTTCCTTCCACCCTGATGCACATGTAGGTGTTTAAGGGATCTCCATTCATTGTTTTTTTCTGACCACATTTCTTCCAGAAATATAATGGTTGTAAGTTCAGCTCTATCCTTACAGGTTTTGATAATGTCTTGAAGGGTTCTTTACCCAGTTCCAGTCATTTCAAACCACTCTAGTTGTTTTCTTTGCTTGATGCAGCTCAATAATTTGACTCTTCTGAAATGGTGACTTTTTTTTTTTATCGGGCAGTGTATTTTTTGTGTAACACTCACTAATAATATTAAAAATATCATTTGATCATTTGTTAAAAGGGGCATATTGATGAAAGTTAACATAACAGTTAATGCTTACTAGGTTCTCAGTGTTAGTGTTGCTATGCAAAATATGGTCTGACTCATTGTTTTATTAGCCATTTTATGTCATATTGAAGCTATTAAGAGCGTTTTGCATTCTTGCCTTCTGCACCTTTCTCACTGGTCTCTGCTCGGTTTCTACCTGCTGTAAAAAGACTGCAGGTGCCAGATTTGATCATCTCTTTGCACTCTAGCCTGTGAGACTCATTAGCTATCTAATTGCAATTCAAGGCAAATCTGAACTGTAGCACTTGGAGACGAAGCCGTCAGTTTACTCATTTAAATTAGTATTAACATAGATAACCTATAACCTATTAACATAGGTTTACAGTTTGCGAGGGTGGTTGCATATTGATATGCAAAACCTGGCTGTGGACAGCTACTTGTAATGTTGTTAGCTCACATTAATCAGCCCAAAATATGTCCAACCCACTGGGACCTCTCCTGAGCTTTCCTATTACTACTCAAGCATTGATCTCTACTAATTTCTATCAGGTCCACTCATCTTTGTTCATATTTCATCACCTGCATTCCCATGTTTATTTATCTCCTCTTCATTGAGACTCTTTCATCTCCACCATTCTTCAATAATTCCCTTTCATCTCCTCACGTCTCCAGTCATCTCTGTTTACTGACAATCATGTCCACTTACCTCCATTAATCTCCACTCATCTCCAATAATTTCCACTCATCCCCACTTCATCGTTGCTTATTTGCAATCATCTCAAATCGTGTCATATTATCTCTTCTCCATTCATCTCCATTCATCTGAAATTATTGCTTTTCATCTCTGTTCATCCACATTCATTTTCAATTATATTAATTAACCCACATTCCCATCCACTGATCATCTCCATTTCCCTCCACTAATCACCACACACCTCTCCATCATCTCCATTGTTCTTTTCTAATCTCTCATGATCTCTAATCCTCTCCTCTCATCTCCATTCATCTGCATTCACCTCCATTTATCTCCACTCATCTCTATTCCTCTCCACTGATCCCAACTTATTTCCATTAATCCCAAGGCTTATGTTGGTGAAACGTGAAAGCAATGTCAGTCGCACTAGATCCGTTGAACGCTTGGACTGTCAGATTGCAAGATCAGTAGGTTAGCTGTCAAAGCACATTTTCATTCAAGTCAAGATGGTAGATTGATAAAAAAAAAATACATTCTGTGGTTCAAGACTCAAGGAGGCACTGTTCATCTGTGCCAGCCTGCTGCAATTACTGTCCCAATTAAAGAAGGCAAAAAACGCACGATGAGAGACAAAGGACTGTTTTGTTGCAGTAATTCCCAGTGTGCCCTAGTCCTTTCCAGCAGTTCCGATAAACAAGCTGGAAATGAAGTAGGAGCTTACTTTTTTCTCTTTTTTTTTCTTAAAGAGTTAGAAAACCTACTTTACTGAGTGAGAATGTAGGGAGGGCATGTTGCACCACTTCTCTCTTGTAAAGGCACACCTCATCATCCTACTCAGGGAAACCACTCATTATATACAGTAGCACTTATAAGATGACCTCTATTTACACACATATTACAACCATGTGAGACAAGCTTGAGTGGGGCTCTTTCCTCTCCTTCTTGTTGGCGTTTACCAAAAAATACGAAGCAAAGATATTGAAAGATCATAGTATACATGAGGATAGAGTCTTACGCTGATAATCAGGAGTGACTAATCCGGCTCTCTGCTGTAAGGACTTGGGGGCATCCCAGGCTCCTCCACTAGACTTCAAGTCTTTTTCAATCCATCAGCAATTACTGATGAAGCTCTGAGAGCTAATGCTACCTGTCAGAGGTTATTATACATACACAGATTTTTTCTTCATCTCTCTCTGACACTTTTCCACTTCCATCCTCTGCATTCCTTTGATACTTTACCTCTTGGGTTTTCAGTTCAGATATTAAACAAAGTCTAGACTGTCTAGAATGTAATATTATATGAAAAGCTGAGGCTAATGACACATGATGTATTGATTTAAATAATGATTATTGTTCAGTAACAGAGAATCAGTTTTAACTTTATGTAGCAAGTAAAAACATCTAATTTCTTAAATATACCACTTATATTTTTGCACTGTACATAAAAGTGTAGATGTGTTATAATTACAGCTTAGATAAAGCACCAAGGCTAAATGAGACCATAAATTTTTTTCCAAAGGAAAAAACAACACTTAAGTAAGAACATAATTGAGTCCTACACACAATGTATATTTGTACTGTATATGATTAGAGGTATGTATGTATGCATTAGTCTCTCTGTGCTGTTGTTGGATTTGATGGGAACCTGTGTTGGTGTATGGTGGGAGGCAATTAAGCACAGTTCAGAGATCAAGCAGTAATGAGTGATTCTCTCTCTCTCTCTCTCTCTCTCTCTCTCTTTCTCTCTCTCTCTCTCCATCCCTGTAGGCTTGAGCCACTTTAATTCCAGAGGCACTTTAGCACTTTTCTTCCACTTTACCTCCAAAGACACATCCCTATCCACCTCTCTAATGCTCATTAAAAACATTTTACCTTTAATTAGCCATAAGTCCACCCACACATCTTTTAACCTGTTTTATACAAGTGACCTTCGATTTCCTTCTGCGGATGTGTGTGTATTTGGGATTTCATTACCCCATCTTCACTTCACTTTTATTAATGTGAAACTTTTGATTTCCCTAATGAATTCTGGGAGATGTAGTCTGGAGATTGTAGTTCTGAAATTGAGCTGTAGTAGTAAAATGGAACATGATAGAATACAATAAAGGTTGATTTACTGTAAGTGTTCTGCTTCAGTCATCAGGAATCGATTTTCAACGCCTTATATAAAATGTGCAGTGAAGCTTGACGATAAAAGTCTGTGTAAGTGCGTGAAATCCTCTGCTATCTTTTAAAAAGTGCCATTATGTAGCATTGCAAATGGCACTTAAATTGAAGAGGGTATTGTTTGTGAATCTGGTCTCCATCAATAACAGACATGGCTTTGCTACAAGAATATACATATCTGACTCTTTTGTCCACATCTTCTGATTTCTCACCAACTGAAGTAAGACTATGCTACACTGTAAACCAGAATAAGTTGGCAAAACTAAAAGAAATTGAGGTAATCCGTTACATCAAGTTTTTAAGTAATGGTGTTTCCAATTTTAAGTTTTAACTCATATTACTTCATATTAATCGTTCTTTACTTGCATTTTTGAGTAGTCTAACTCATACTATGTAATAGCACTTATCTCTTCTTTTTTTTTAGTTGTTGCAAATCAAATAAATTGTAGTTGGTCAGGTTTTTACGCCAGAAGTCCTTCCTGATGCAACACTCCCATTTTATCTGAGCTTGGGACAGACACTTCATCCAGTTGTTGGGAATGATGACATCAGACACAAAATCGCTAGGCTGAAATATTTTAAGTTGGTGGAGCTTTAAGGTGACAGTTACTGTTACTTAAGTACGTTACTTAAAATATCGAATTTGTTTTGACCTCGGCGGCACGGTGGTGTAGTGGTTCGCACTGTCGCCTTGCACCGTCCGGGTTCGATCCCCGGCCAGGCTTGATTCCCGTCTCTGTGTGCATGGAGTTTGTATGTTCTCCCCGTGCTTGGTGGGTTTCCTCCAAAGACATGTAGGTTAGGCTAATTAGCGTTCCCAAATTGCCCGTAGTGTGTGAATGAGTGAGTGTATGTCTGTGTGCCCTGCGATGGATTGGCACCCTGTCCAGGGTGTACCCTGCCATGTGCCCTAAGTCTCCTAGGATAGGCTCCAGGCTCCCCGTGACCCTGAATACAGGATTAAGTGGTATAGATGAGTGAGTGTTTTGACCTCACTCCAAGCCATCTTTACATGTTTCAATTTCACTTATGGTTACGGTTATGGTTTACTACATTTCCTCCAATCCCTTTTTGACTACATGATAGTCGTTCTAGTGGGATTTAGCATTCTCTTCTTTTTTACATAAAGAAAGCTATGTAGGAGTGCATTTGACTTATCTCAGAAACAGTAAACAGTAAATGGGGTGTTTTAGCAACAAGAACAATGAAGCCATAAGGATATATTGCAGTTTTTAAGTTTAGATGAGGTTTTATCCATTTACAAAGTCAAAAATTGGTTCTGTATAATCAAGTAGCCTGTTGTTTCAACTTTTGTCTGTTTTTTCCTCTTTTTGTTGCGAGCAACATCTTCCACCCTTGTCAAGTTCTTATCCTGAGGGCTTGTTTCCAGTTAATGGTGAACATGTCCCTTGAAACCTTATTACATCCTTTAGCTGCAACTGCTTTCCATCCTGATGCCACACGCACACACGCAAACACACACACACACACACACACACACACACACACGCACACACACACACACACACACAGACAGACATTGTTTTTGCTTTATTTTGTAATCTAATATGAAAAAGTAATTATGTTGTACAGAAAGAGAGCAGTGCTGTTAATGCTGTAAATTCTACATTTGATTAGTCTCTCTCTCTCTCTCTTGTCCAATTCTCTCCTTTTTATCCCTACAGGTACAACTGAAATGATAGAACAGCCCTTTCATTATTATTACATCAAAGTGGCTTGACATTAACAACAATTAATTTGTGTGTGTGTGTGTGTGTGTGTGTGTGTGTGTGTGTGTGTGTGTGTGTGTGTGTGTGTGTGTGTGTGTGTGTGTGTGTGTGTGTGTAAGGTCGAAGAATAAAGAATTTGATTTCATGCCTGAGGAGCCAAAAAGCACCAAACACAACAACAAACTTCATGGAGTAAAATAAATTGGTTGCATCGATTCTGGGTCATTGCAAGTGTGTGTGAGTGAGGAAATGGCTATAATATTTAATACACTAGTGATGGTCCTGTGTAGTTGACCAAAAACATAGCCAAGTGTGCTTAGATCAGCAATCAGCAGAGTGTTTTGTTATTTAGTCCCCAAAGGTCCTTCAGTTCCATGCAAATTGGGTAGGGTTCTATAGGTCTTGGACATTGTAAATTTCACTGAAGTCTGTGAACAGTGTAAGTAATGAGAGCCAAATTTCACAATCCTCATTCTATGCAAAAGTGCATTCCAAAGTTTGGCTGAGACTCATGTGAATTTTCTGCAGTCCCACTGAGTCAAATTAAGTTGGTATCTTTTCAAGTTATGCTGCATTTAGTACTAATTTAACTCTTTTCTTGCCTTGGAAATAGCCAAAACCAGAACTAGGTATATGGAAAGAAAAATATTTACATTTGTACTATGAGTCAAAAATTATCCACACTCCAGTTATATTAAAACTTCTGCATGCCTCGCAGCACTTTCCGCTCAAGTCAACTGTCTGCTGTGCAGATGTTATTATGTCATAGCAGTTCATTTGTAACTGTGGTGCGAGCAAAAATGGATGCCCAACTTGTGATTTGCCACAAAGAAGAGCAGCATGCAGTCATTTGTTTTTTGTGGTCTAATGATATATAACTTACAGAAGATCATAAAGAGAAACTTTGGATATCTGCAAACAAAATTGGGAACTAAGGAATAAGGAATGTGTAAATTTCTTAAGAGACTCATTACTGGTGATGAGATATGACCAAGACATACGGTAATGTACTTATATGCACCTCAATTTTGGTGCGACGCAAAAAAAAAAAAATAACTATCACATTTTGTTTCATGTTTCATGTTTAATAAAGTCAATGTGCACAATTATTCCATACTCTGCCCACTTAGTTTACATGTCAGAGTAGATTATTCCCTTCCTTTTGAAGGCAAGTTGAGTTGTTCTTGTGACCTAAAGATAATGTGTCACAGATCAAGGGTTTGATAAGTGTCTTGAGGTAGTTGATACGCTGGTCCATTTTATGTTCTTTAGCTAAGTAGACACCAGATGAGGTATTGCAGCAGAAGGAGTAATATGGGGGACTTTTGTATATAGGCAGCTGCATTCTGGATCAATGGAAGGGGTAAGGTGGTGCTCAGGGGGTGACCTCCCAGAAGCAAGTTGTAATCATCTTAAAATCTCAAAATGACAAGGGATGTGAAAGACCTCTGTGGAGAGAAACAACTGAAATCTGCGGATGTTGTAAAAGCTAAAGGGGACAAGCAATGTGAGCAGAGAACTACATCAAGATTTCATGTCTGGTCCGATGTGGGTTCTCTCTGCAAGAATGACAAAAAATTCATATAAGGGCACAACTCCAGGGATATATAGCTTGTTCTTTCTGGGATTCAGTTCTAGATGATAAGCTGCCAGACTCTCTGAGATACAGGCTGAAACTAGCAGTGTGGAAAGGAGTGGAGGAGTTCCTCATCATCAAATACACACACACACACACACACACACACACACACACACACACACACACACACACACACACACACACACACACACACAAAGTGGTTAAAGTCAGAAAACAAAAAAGGCAAGCACTGGGCCTTGTGAGACTGTGAAACAACTTTGACCTTGGGCCTTGTGAAAAGTCTGCAGGAATCAGGTGTCAACTGATATGACCAGCTAGAAAATATTCCACCATCATGCTGGGCTACAACATGAGAATAAAATGTCAGAAGTCTTATGGTTAGAATCAGGACCAATAATACAGCCAATCTAACAGATTTTTGAACAAAATGATCGATGCCTGATTAAGCCTGACTGAAGCAGGATGAATCCAGGTTTGACTCATGTATGGAAGTACGATAGCCTGCAGCCGCAATGATCTTTGTGAATGAGATATATTGAATACCCACGACCTAGAGACTGAACAAGTTAATAAAGTAATGGCAACATCTTAAAGACATTATTGTAGAAAGGAAAACATGAAATAATACTAGTAGATGGTCCCGAGCACCATTGGTGACCCATGTAAGCAAGAATATAACAATAGCTGTTAATATGAACACAGGTCAGGTTGCTATTAACGAGGAAAGTCATAAAATGATCTGGGGTTTTAAGAGCGAACCTGAGCCACTGTACTGTAGATGAGATGGGATCCACATAGAGCCAAGCAGGTAGTACACTTAAACCAAACTACCTTGAAAAGCATTTAAATGCAATTATATTGAAAAACGTGTTGACCAAACCAATAAGATTTCAGAGTGTTTCTGTGGGAATTTGCGCTCATTCATTCTGTAGAGCATTTATGATGGATAAAATATGTGTATTTAGCTAGGTTGTACTGTGTCTAATGAAAACAGTTGTTAAACACATTTAATTAATCAGATATTCTGTTATTGGCCTGACTGGCTTAGTCCCTGACCTGGCTTAATAAACTTAAACAAGGGTTGGGGGTTGAAATCCCACCACTGGCATCAGTAGTCCAATGTCTAAACCACTGAGCTACGCCTGTCTATGGATGGATTGATGGATGGATGGATGGATGGATGGATGGATGGATGGATGGATGGATGGATGGATGGATGGATGGATGGATAAAGAATTAAGTGATGACAACAACCCTCAAATATAATCATGTAATTCTCAGCATAAAGCTTTGTGTGTAAACAGTTTTTCCAATTGCCTAGCAGTCATGACAGAAATAAAACAATAATTACTTTACAAATATAGTTGTCTCATTAAGCAATTTCGCAGCATGTGAGCACCTGATGTGAGCACAAGTGACAGGAGTGAGAATTTTTCTCCCTTTGTTTCCATATTCAGTATTTGTTCACCCACCTACCTCCTATTAAGCAATTAAACATTATTTGCTAAATATTTGTATTAGTTGTGCGATATAATTATATCACACAACTAATGTGATGTTTTTTTAAAGAAAGTGACACAATTTTTACCTTATGTTTTATATGATGTTATATGCATGTAATATCTATTGTGTAGTGTTACTTTATATAACATTTCAGATTAAATAATAATAATTTATCCAACATCACCAAATTCCTGTGTGTCCACCTCTGGTCCCTCAACATCAGTTCCTTGCACAAGAAAGTCCAACAATGTATTTTCTTCCTGAGAAGGATGAGGAAGGCCCAACATCCACCATCAATTCTTACCACTTTCTATAGATGGACTATCAAGAGTAACCTGAGCATCTGCTTCACTGTCTGTTTTGGCAATTGTGCCGCCTCTCTTCACTCTATTGAAGACATTGACACCACACGCTGCATCCACAATGCCACCAGCATTGTGGCTGATTGAACACTTGGGCGCTCACATCCAGACTGTGCAACAGCATCTTTCCACAAGCCGCGGACTGGCTCTTGTTTGCAAATTTGCATGTTTCTCTTTGTATAGGATTTGGATAGTTTTATGTTAATTTACAAATGTCAATCTGTCTAGTCTCAGTTAGTCAGCTAATTAGGTTGCTTAGTTAGTTAATTAGTGTTGTTAATTTGTGTTGTATGTAGCACTTTGGTTCTGGAGGAACGCTGTTTCCTTTCACTGCGTACTAAGCCTCGTAAAAACCCAGAAGTGTTTAACAGTTAAGGAGTGGTGGCACTTATCAGTAAGGTAAGGGATACAAAAAAGTTGCTAATGCTCATCTGAGAGTGTTATATCTGTTAACTTATTCAAAGCTGAATACCAAACTGAGTAACAATGACAAATCCTTGAAAATATCAAACCCTTTATTAGACAAAACAATACGTAGCTTAAACACATCATTAAAATTCCAGAAACAACCTTTTACACTCTCTGGTGGTATTTAGTCTTATTCATATTTAAAATTTTTATCAAAAGTAGATATTCTGTGAAATGTGTATTTATCTTTGTCTTTAAATGTTTCTCTTGTTCTCTTTGGGGACTGTAGTCCTTGATGGCCTGGGTGACTATGCAGTAGCTTTACGAGTGATGTTTGGTTAGGTCTGTGCTCTAAACATTGGCTAGATGAACACCTTCAATGTAAAGCCATCCAAATGATTTCTATGAGATTTGGAAAGACATACTTCTCTCAGATTTGCATATTAAGAAACAAACCCTTGTTGCCATAGACTCTTTTTTGTGTCTGACACGTTGGGAAAATTTGTTGATCTTTACTAGTTTTTAAAAAAATATTTAAAAAACTAGCAATGATAATGTAAGATAAAGGAATCAGTAAGAGATTGATAAGCATCTGATGTTATCCAGCTATTTTACTGACCTTAAAATTTTTTTTAAAAACTGTATTCTCCTGTTTTATGTGGATGACTCGTTTAACTTTGACTGTTTTAATTCTTTTTCGAAGATAAAGTTTTTTTTTTTTTTTTATGTTTGTGTATTTAAATTGTTGGGGTATTGTTAGGCCAATTTCTTTTTATCGAAAAATCACTTAAACCAATTACACCGATGGGCTACAATGGGAGACATCTTACTTTTTTTAGTAGAACAAAAAGTTGGGCTAAGGCAAGCCTAGACAAATATAATTAATTGAGACCATAATCAATACTACTTGAGCTTTAAATATTTGAATTACAAGTTGAGTCAACTTAATGTTTTGAACTGAGTACTGTACATATTTTGTCAACTAAACAGCAATGTGAAATATTTTAGTTTTGCAGTGTGGGCTATTTATTACACATTCATCTCAACTGTATGTCAAAGTGGAATTATTTTTTTTTAATGAAAAAATATTGCAAAAGCAATTTCATTCAATAGTTCTGTTTGAGTTGGGATAATTTGGAGAGCTCTCAGTAATTTATCCTATAAACTTTTTTTTTGCTGTCATGCTACAGTACCATAAATGGTCATTTTGGTGTTTCTTTTATGTATACTTCTGCACTACAGTATATGAGTGCATGACTATGTACATTCTTGATGTTTTAGATTGCATGTTTTTAATGATAATTTTCTGTACTTCTGTGTTACTCACTTCAGTTTATTAGTTGAAAGACAATTTTCTTGTCATTACACTTTTGTAAACCCGATGGGATGTACTGTAATAACAGCACACATTTTTGGAGTAGATTCAAAATTACCTGGGAGCCTAATAAATAGTATGCTAATACACATATATGGGTTAAAATCCTAGTCAAAAAGCATAGTAGGAATCCAGTGAGACTCTGTGTGTCCAGGGTGATGGGGCTTATCAAGCGTAGCAAGGATTAACCTTCCCCTGCTGCCAACCTTATCATGCCACACACAGACGCAGTAAGATGCTGGTGGTTCCCACTGTAATAAGTAATAGTGACCAAAATTCTGGTTATTTTTATAGACTAGATTATTTTCCTTTTTACAGGAATTGTTAAAAAAGTCAAAAATGTTTGGGAGCAACTCACTCGTGCACATACACAAGCTCAAACAGCATCAAACTCTCACCAATCCCAACTCATATACACTGTCTGGCAATGAAAACGGCTAAATAGATTATAACTAACTAAGTAAACTGAAATTGGGTTAAGAACTGTCCAATGCATAATTAGACCCTGGAAAGATACTGCTGAACCATCAACTTCTAGAGAAATGTGGTTGGAAAACAAATATGACTGGAGATCATTTAAAAAATTTGAAAAGTTCTATCATAAAAATGAACAGTAGAAATGACAGCTAAATTTAATAGTGAAAGTAAGAGCAGTTCTTCATCCACAAAGTGCCATGAACTCACAGGCTTGGGAATAAACAGCTGTGTGGCCATAAGGAAACCACTTATTAGTGGGACTAATCTTTTTTTTTATTTTATTTTATTTAAGTTTGGACTTTGGAGCAATGGAAAAAGATTATGTGGTCTGATGAGTCCAGATTGACCCTATTGTAAAGTGATGGATATGTCAGGGTATAACGGGTTTGACACATGGGCTGCACCACAAACATGGACAGACGAGGTCTTAGGGGAAAAAGGTAAAAAGGAAAAGGAGCTGGCAAGCGATGGTGGCAGGCAGAGTGGGCCTGAGGGGGCAGAGGCTCCTGTGAGCCCCATTGGCACTCTTCTTCCCGATGATCCGGGCGGCTTTCCCGGCTGGAAACGGGGGCCTTAACATGGATGCGCAAGAGATTGATGCACACACCCATCACAGGCATGTGACACAGGGTAAAAAGGGAAGCACAAGAAGTGATGCACCCATCATGCATAGTGGCCACTGTACAAGCCTCTGGAGGCAGTGTTATCATCTGGGGTTGCTTCAGTTGGTCAGGTCTAGGCTCAAAACCGTTATGTGGCAATAAAATGAAGTCAGCTGAATGTACTGAATTATCAGGTTATCACATTTTTTAAATATTAGAGTGTATGGCTTTTTTTAGCCAGTAAGTAAAGATGTATTCTAAATTTCTTCCATGTTCACAAAGAGAAAAATGCTTTATTTGTTTGGTTAGTTCAGACCTAGGTTTCATGCGTTCTTTTTGCACACCATCATTTTAGTCTCCAGCATTTGTAAAAGGAAAGTTATGCCCAAAAAAGGAAAGAAGGACAAAAGATTCAAGAAAAAAGAGACGGAAGAAGATTGAAGACATGTGTTATGAAGAATTTCAAATAAAGTTTGACCCTTTGAACCTGATTGGGACATCATTGAAGTGGTCGCTTGGTTAAACTGAAGCTACTTGGTTATACGAGCCTGCAACTGAAAAGTGTTGAGGCCAAAACACACTTTCATCTTTTATCATCATCATCATCATCATCATCTCTCTTGCTCTCTCATTCTTTCTCTCTCTGTCTATCTGTTTCTCACACGCCATTTATCTTTCTTTATTTTATTGCTTTATTTCTGCTAAACACACAGACACACACACAAACACACTTTTTGGAACAGTGTTTGAAAGGGAATTATGTTTTTCCTCTTCATTTTTCTCTCTAATAAAAAAATAATCACACACTTCAGAGAACAAACAGCCCTTTGAGCAATATACACTTCAACAAGCAAGCAATGCATGCCAATGCCTATAACACTGTGTGTGTGTGTGTGTGTGTGTGTGTGTGTGTGTGTGTGTGTGTGTGTGTGTGTGTGTGTGTGTGTGTGTGTGTTTGTGTGTGTGTGCGTGTTTAGATTTAATAATACTATATCACTCTTCTAACACACTAATTGCACAGTTACTTATTATGCCAAATAGTGTTTCTGAGCCCAGACCTGATCAACTGAAGCAACCCCAGATCATACCACTGCCTCCTAAGGCTTGTACAGTGGCTATTATGCATGAAGGGTGTATCACTTTTTGTGCTTCCCTTTTTACCTTGACATATAACATGCATCCATAATGAAACTTACTTGGATAATAATCAGATAAATGAGTGATAATCATGGTTCGTGATCAACCTTGATTTTGCATCAGTAATGACAGTTACAGTTCACACTGTATTGAGTGTCAGTAATGACAGTTACTAATTACTATGTAGCGTGTGTTAGTCATGAAGCTTACTGATCACTCTGTACAGTATGTCAGTAATGACAGTTATTGATCACTGTGGTGTTTGTCAGTGATGATGTTTCCTCTGTAGTATGCATCAGTAATGACTCTGACCGATTACTCTGTAGTGTTTGTTCATAATGAACAAACCCTGTTACACACGTGGACAAAATTGTTGATACCCTTCGGTCAATGAAAGAAAAACTCACAATGGTCACATAAATAACTTTAATCTGACAAAAGTAATAATTGAAAAAAATTCTATGAATGTTAACCAATGAAAGTCAGACATTGCTTTTCAACCATGCTTCAACAGAATTATTTTAAAAAAATTAACTCATGGAACAGGCCTGGACAAAAATGATGGTATCCCTAGAAAATACTGAAAATAATGTGACCAAAGCGACATGTTAATTCAAGGTGTGTCCACTAATTAGCATCACAGGTGTCTACAATCTTGTAATCAGTCAGTGGGCCTATATATAGGGCTCCAGTTAGTCACTGTGTTGTTTGGTGACATGGTATGTACCACACTCAACATGGACCAGAGGAAGCGAAGGAAAGAGTTGTCTCAGGAGATTCGAAAGAAAATTATAGACAAGCATGTTAAAGGTAAAGGCTATAAGACCATTTCCAAGCAGCTAGATGTTCCTGTGACTACAGTTGCACATATTATTCAGAAATTTAAGATCCATAGGACTGTAGCCGACCTCCCTGGACGTGGCCGCACGAGGAAAATTCATGACAAATCAAAGAGACTGGGCAAAAGAGCCCAGAAAGACTTCTAAAGAGATCCAAGGTGAACTTCATGCTCAAGGAACATCAGTGTCAGATCGCACCATCCGTCGTTGTTTGAGCCAAAGTGGACTACATGGGAGACGACCAAGAAGGACACCATTGTTGAAAACAAATCATAAAAAAGCCACACTGGAATATGCCAAACTACATGTTGACAAGCCACAAAGCTTCTGGGAGAATGTCCTATGGACAGGTGAGACAAAAATGGAACTTTTTGCCAAGGCACATCAGCTCTATGTTCACAGACGGAAAAATGAAGCATATCAACTAAAGAACACTGTCCCTACTGTGAAACATGGAGGAGGCTCTGTTATGTTCTGGGGCTGCTTTGCTGCATCTGGAACAGGGTGTCTTGAATCTGTGCAGGGTACAATGAAATCTCAAGACTATCAAGGGATTCTAGAGAGAAATGTGCTGGCCAGTGTCAGAAAGCTGGGTCTCAGTCGCAGGTCATGGGTCTTGCAACAGGACAATGACCCAAAACAGACAGCTAAAAACACCCAATAATGGCCAAGAGGAAAACATTGGACTATTCTAAAGTGGCCTTCTATGAGCCCTGACCTCAATCCTATTGAGCATCTTTGGAAGGAGCTGAAACATGCCGTCTGGAAATGGCACCCTTCAAACCGGAAACAACTGGAGCAGCTTGCTCATGAGGAGTGGGCCAAAGAGGGTCCACAATCAGCCGGGAACAATTTTGGAATAGGGGCTGTCAATGACAAAGAAGGAAAAGTCCTCCATGTGGTTTCCAGAAATACGTAAGGTCACTGGAGTAGTCTGGTGCGTAATGGGAGGGAGGCTGCTGCCATCTAGAGCTCACACCGAGAAAGAGGGGTTCAGAAGTTTTAAGGAAATTTTCAAGTTCTTTACTGTGTTGAGGCAAATTAGGTTCCGATCTGCCCCGGAGTCAATCAAGGCTTTCATGCGATGGGACCTGTTATCATGGATGAGGGTCACAGCAAAACATGAATGTGTGTCAGGGAGGTTTTTGTGATTGGAGCCCTCCAGAACTCCCAACTTAATTCGAGGGCTTACTTTTTTAGCAGGTAGTCTTTAAGGAAATTACCTGCTTGTCCACAATAAAAGCACGCCCTCTCGGTTCGTCGCCGCTGCTGTTCCTCCGGAGAAATGTGGGTTCTACGTATCTGCATGGGTTCCTCTAGAGAGGTGTGAGGACATGGAATGGATGGGCATGGAGAACTAGGGCGGCATGGAGGAGTAGATGGAGGAAGCCTGCTGACTGTCTGATTTCGGTCACGTTGGAGATGAATACGAGCATCAACATGACCAGCGAGGTCCATGAGCCCATTTACATCAGAGGGTAACTCCCTGGAAACAAGCTCATCCTTGAGCATCTCAGAAAGGCCATCCAGGAAGACGTCAAATAAGGCGTGTTCATTCCAATTGCAGGAGGCCGCCAAGGTGAGAAACTCAATGGCATACTCGTAAACTGAGCGAGAGCCTCGGCAAAGCCTTAGTATTTTCTTAGCTGCCTCTCGGCCAGAGGATGAGTGGTCGAAAACTCTCCTCATCTCCTTTGTGAACATGTCAAAGCTAAAGCAACAGGCGTCATGAGTGTCCCATAATGCCGTCCCCTACTCCCTTGATCAATCATAAGACTGAGGCAGAGGAAGGCGTGGTTCTGGTGGTGGGATTGCGGTGGCAGCTAGAGAGGAGGTCGTATGGAGCTGCCGCGCTTTTGGTCGTGAGTCTAGCGAGGGAATCTGAGACAGATGCCAGAGTCTGAGAGACTGTATGAAGATCCCGCTGATGTGATCCGAGGAGGGCACCCTGATTCTCCAGGGCAGATTTCAGACATCCAAGGTCTGCTGTGTCCATTGTCTGTCCGGATTATTCTGTCAGAGGGGTGGAGAGGGTCAGGCAGGCTGATGGGACCCAAAAGCAGACACACCACACAGGAATGATCTTTATAGTTTATAAACATGAAAGGGCTGGAGAAAAGATGAGCAGTGCTTAGTGTAACTTAGCCTGTGATGCACCTGTATGATAAAACACAGGACTGTAATGGGTGTGTTTTTATGCAGCAAGATCCAGCAGTATTCAATTCAATTCAGTTTTATTTACATAGCGCTTTTAACAATTCACATTGTCGCAAAGCAGCTTTACACAATCAAAATAAGTAAGTTTGTATGAAGTGTGAATGTGTATGAATCAAAAATGATAAGATTGTCCCTGATGAGCAAGCCAAGGGCGAAGGTGGCAAGGAAAAACTCCCTAAGATAGTAATAGGAAGAAACCTTGAGAGGAACCAGACTCAACAGGGAACTCATCCTCATCTGGGTGATAACGGATAGCAGGGATTGATCAGCATAATAATGTGTAAGACTGGAAGTTCAGTATAACAGATGTGTTAAAATTAAAATTAAAAGGAGTCCAGTTTGTTCCTGGAGGCTCAGGTAGAGTAAGAAATTCCAGTCCTGAGCTTTCGAAAAAATGAAGGCACAGGTCCCCAGAGAACAGCTGTCTGCATCAGTCGAGGACAGGACAGTCTTCGTGGAAACCATCCCCAGCCACCACGCGCATCCAGGCAGACCACACGGGGCATCCATGCGACGAGATTTCCAACCAGAAGCAGGACTCCAGGACGGGTTAGACAGGTCCAGAGGGCAGAGGGGTCTGGATCACTGGCAACTCAGGAGCGACATATATAGCTCGACAGAGAGACAGGGAGAGGGAAAAGGAGAGAGAGAGAGAGAGAAGAGAGCAGAAGAGGAGAGAGCAGAAAATAAAGAAAGATGGCAGTTAGGTATGGTCACAGTCAACATGTATAAGGTGAATATTTAGTGCAAAGTGCAAGCAGGGACTCCGGCAGGACTAACTATAATAGCACAACTAAAAGGGAGAGCCAGAAGGAAACACAGATGTGAGGGCTCCATGAGATGTAAAGCAACCAATCACCTCACCGTCAACAAACCTGAGTGAACAATGAAAGTGGGGAAGACAGCGTCTAAACATACCAGTTCACCAGAATACTCTACGTCCATGAGTCCCCCAGATCTGGGGGCAAACGTGAGTCAGTGTCCGTGAAACATGCAGAGCCAGGTCAAACAAATCCGAAGCGGCGAGCGATAGCGAAATCCGTAAACGAAATACTTGGTCGAGATACACATGAATCATAGAAAATAAACACGAGAGAACTGGGCTATGGAACACGCAATAATCCGGCAGTGAGGAAGTGCGCTGCGCTTCCTTAAATGCCGGGAGAAATTATTTGTGAATGGGGAACCGTTCTGTGGAAGGGGTGGTGCGGAGGCGTGGGAAAACATGACCACGTGTAGAGAGACATGACAGCGTAGAAAAAAAAAAAAAGAATAACAGGGTTTCGTGACAATCACGTGGCAGTGTCAGTGGTTACAGATACTGATCAATTTGTAGTGCGCGCCAGTAATGTCAGCTCACTCTGTAGTGTGCATCTGTAATGATGGTTACTGATCACTCTGTAGTGTGTGTCAGTAATGATGGTTATTAGTCACTAGTGTGTGTCAGTAATGACAGTAATCGCTTTATAGTGTGTCACTATTAACAGTAACTGATCACTTTGGAGTGTACATCAGTAATGACAGTAAATGATCACTCTGAAGCATTCCACTATTGATACTATGTAGTGTGTGTCAGTAATGGCAGTTAGTAATCACTCTGTAGTTATGTCATCCACACACAAACTTGACACAGGTTTTAGGCTGAATGCCCTACCTGACACAACCCTCCCATTTTATCCAGTGTGTGTCAGTAATGATGGTTCCTAGTCACACTGTATTCTGTGTCAGTAATGACAATAACTGATCACTCTGTAGGCAGCACGGTGGCGTAGTGGTTAGCATTGTCACCTTGTACTTCCGGGTTCGATTCCCAGCCAGGTTCGAAACCCATCTCTATATGTTTTCCCCATGCTTAGTGAGTTTCTTCCAATAGTCTAAAGACCTGCAGATTAGACTAATTTAATTGGCATTCCCAAATTGCCCATAGTGTGTAAATGAGTGTGTGTCCTGCGATGGATTGGCACCATGTCCAGGGTGTACCCTGCCTCGTGCCCTAAGTCTCCTGGGACCCTAAATGCAGGATAAAGAGGTATAGACGAGGAGTGAGTGAGTGATCACTCTGTAGTGTGCGTAAGTAGCGACAGTAAATGATCACATTTCACTATTGATACTAACTGATCACTCTGTCTTGTTTGTCAGTAATTATGGTTAATGATCACTTTTTGCATCATTGCCATTGGTTACTGATCATCCCTGAATTTGAGTCACTTGTGTCACAATGTTTGCTAACCTCTGTCATGTTGTAAAAAGATGTTTGTTTGTTTTTTAAATGCTTTTCAAGCAAAATAATTTTATCAGTAAAAGCCTCATATCATATATCTTTGCCCTGCACCATCAACAAATTCCATACAAACAAGTTCCATTCCAGGAGCATGTTTGTAAGTCGGATTTGCTCTTAAGTGCGACAATACAAATTTGACACAAATATACAATGTAAACCATACTGTACCAATCCACTTGACTAAATCTCTGTCCCCGTTCCCCATCATGTGGCCAAAAAACGGAACCTAAGGAAATAAACTTACAGTACAGCCATTTTCTATCATCGCGCTCCCAGACTGATTCATTTGAAACCGGTGAGACACATGTCTCCCGTACCCCCAATTGCATACAAACCACACATACAATACTGTATACCGGACTGTGAAAAATTAATACATTTACTTACATTCTGAAAATATTGTATACAATTGTAAATATCTGTATTTGCTGCTCTGCAGTGTTTATTTTTTTGTACTATACACGTAAGCTACTTCCACGATTTGTTCGCATCATATTAGTAGAACCATCTGTAACTCGAATGTTCGTAAGTCGAGGACTACCTGTATTTTACATGACCAGCTGGTAATGCAAACCCACAAACCACAAAGACATGCAAGGGGCTGACTCAAACAAGACAGATTCAAATTAGAATGAGACTGTTGAAAAAAGGAAGTAGCATGAGTACTGTAGAATGGAAGAACCAGAGAAAAGTCAGATGTCAGATGTATGCACGTGATAAGAGAAAGAGTGTGATAAGAGAAAGTTATCAGAATCAGAGTGTGTGTGTGTGTGTGTGTGTGTGTGTGTGTGTGTGTGTGTGTGTGTGTGTGTGTGTGTGTGTGTGTGTGTGTGTGTGTGTATCTGTATGCGGGGGTGTGTGAGGGAGTAATGAGTCAGGACATTTCAGTGTCAATCTCAGCATGTGTTAAAGTATGTGGTGTGTGTGACCGTGAGTGAATCAGGACATTTCCATTTTGATCTCAGCATGTGTGTAATGTGTGTGACTGTGAGAGATGAGTCAGGATATTTCACCTGCGCATAAGTAAACATGTCTCTTTCTCTCTCTCTCTATCTATCTATCTTTCTCTCTGTCTGCATTCTGCAGTACGAACAAATGGAAATGTAAAACTATCAAAAAGTATGAAACTGAGAAAATTGAGCAAACTATGTCACATTTTAAAAAACATTGAGTATCTGCGTGAGTCTCTTTCTGTGTGAGTCTTTCCCTGAATAATGCAGACTGCTGAATGAATAAACTGTATATACAAGACAACTAAATCCTTCCCTGTGAAATAATATCTTAAAAACTATGCTACATAGAAGCATGACCCAGACAGCACACAATAGCTTCAGTTCAGCTGATATCATTTGAATTGAGACAACTTTATCTATATTATAAATATTCTCTACCACTGCCAGAGGATTTTTCTAGAGATCATTAAACTCTGTGAGCTCAAGGTAGACACAGAGAGAGAGAGAGACTTAAATGTGTCTCAAACACACATATGGACGCAAGAACACTTTAAGTGGATTATATACATTTATATAAGGATCATTAATATATCCAAATTACTTTTAAGTACACTTTTAATTTTATGTCCCAACAGCCTGTCAACCAACCACAACATTCATTCATTCATTCTTTCAACCCTAACAGTCTCAATTAAAGTAAATGATAGTAAAATATGACCCAGACAGTACACATATGTGTCAGTGTAGCATGTCTGCCTTCTATTTATAACATTTGACAAGCATCTGCAGATATCTTCTTATGTGTACTGCTCTATTTTCCCAGCTCATCAGACATCTCAGCAAGGTTTGCTTTGAGAAAATGTTCTTGGGCTCAGCTGATGCAGGCAGTTTTTCTGTGATGGCTTGCAACTGCAGTCGCTTAATAGTTTAGGACTGAAATTCCCATAAACAGTTTTGAGTCTTTAACAACAAAATTGAACTTAAAACACCTTTTTCTGTTACACTGAACTTTTGACCTCGTAGCATACAGATATACTGGGGACTGGTTTATGGTAATACTATCACCCACATGAGGATGGGTTTAAAACTGTAAAGCTACTTTTTGATAATGACCATTGTTTAAAGTGCTACACAAACAAAACTCAGTTGAATTGAATTGGGTTTGACTGGTAACCCACCAGACAAAAGTTTCTCACTCATCACCTATACCGTTTAACCCTGTATTCAGGGCCTGGAGCCTATCCCAGCAGACTTAGGGCACAAGGTGGGATTCACTCTGGACAGGGTGCCAAGGGCACACACATATTGTACACACACTCATTCACAAACTGTGGCAAATTAACCAGAGAAACCAGAGTACCAGGAGGAAACCCACCAAGCACGGGGAGAACATGCAAACTCAACGCACACAGAGACAGGAATCGAACCTGGCACAAAAGTTTTAAAATTTTCTAAAATCTTCTAATTCCATGGTCCTTACTGATATTAATTTCTTTATAATTATTTTCTGTGAAACAATACCGAAGATACCCAAAATATGCACAAAACAAAATCCAGAATTTTCTAAAATATAAAAATTTAATCACTAATGAAAAAAAAAAACATAAAATTAGAAGGTATGTCCAAACTTTTGAATGGTAGTGTATCTGTTTATTTGGGTACCCAGTTAGTTACTAGCGATGCCCGAGAGACAACACTACGTACACCTCACACATTTACGGTACCTCTCAAGAGAAAAAAAAAAAAGTGCGTTTCAGGTAAGATTTGATTTGAGGTAAACTGGAAGAAAAAAAAAAGCTATTTTGTTAATTCTGTGACAGTTAATAAAGGTTCTAGTATGCCATGACCAGGTGTGCTATTGCACAGTCCCAACCTTCATTAGCTGGCTAGTTGAGTTTAGTCACATTTAGCTAGTTTAGCTAAGTCATGCTACCGTGACTTGGCTAAAATGTCCATATTCTTTCATTTACAGCTACAATGCTAACTAGCCTCAAACACAAGGCTGAATCCAAATCCCTCTTTAACCACTAATCAAGAGCACTACCTGGTGTGTGGAACAATTGTACAACCTACTGTAACACACTAGCTTTCTATTTGACACTATTTGTGATTCAACCTCCGAAACCCAGAAGGTGACGTTCTAAAGTGGAATAAGTGGAAATATAAAGCAAATCTTTCTCAACAAGTTTCTCAGGACTGTCCACCACCTCCATTGTTTGCCCTCCTCACCTTTTGGCTACATAGTAGTAGTCGAAATTTAAAGCTACTTTCATCTCTGTTAATTACACTAACTGTCATCCTTTAACTGTTGGCAGATTCGCCAATTGCGATTGATTAGTTCAAATTTTATTTGTCACATACACAGCCATACACAGTATGATATGCAGTGAAATGCTTACACGACCGCCCGTGACCTAGAAATAGAGCATTCAAATAAAGAAATAAAATATGAAATAAGAGATAATTATGGCGGCACGATGTTGTAGGGGTTCGCACTGTCGCCTTGCACCGCCAGGGTCCGGGTTCGATTCCCGTCTCTGTGTGCATGGAGTTTGCATGTTCTCCCCGTGCTTGGTGGGTTTCCTCCGGGTTCTCCGGTTTCCTCCCACAGTCCAAAGACATGTAGGTTAGGCTAATCGGCGTTCACAAATTGCCCGTAGTGTGTGAATGAGTGAGTGTATGTGTGTGTGTCTGTGCCCTGTGATGGATTGGCACCCTGTCCAGGGTGTACCCTGCCATGTGCCCCAAGTCTCCTGGGATAGACTCCAGGTCCCCGTGACCCTGAATACAGGATTAAGCGGTATAGATGATGAGTGAGTGAGTGAGTGAGAGATAATTATACAAATATAGGTAAAGATATACAGCAAAGAAATATGGAAAACCTTAGCTGGAAATCTGTTGATAATAAATTGTGTTTGTGGAATTGCATGAAAGCAATATCACACTCGAGGTTATGCTGTTTTGCTGAATATCAGCACAGCTTTGACGCCTTCCTGGACTCAGGCTGTGTCCTTGTGCTCGGGACCGCATTGCAACCGTGCTAATATTCATCACAACAGCATGACCTCGAGTGTGATTTGGCTTTAAATAAACAATGTGTGTTGTATAATATATATATTATCCCTCTGTAAATGTCACCGAGTCATGACTTTCAGATGGTCGTCTATGTCCAATCACAAATCTTGCCAGCACAACTTTCTCTCTCTCTCTCTCTCTCTCTCTCTCTGTAATGATCTCTGGCTAGAATAAACTCCAGCAGAGGTAGAGAGCTGAACTGATATTAGCTGTGTTGCACTCTGCACTCTATCACCAACAGCTGACTCTCGTAATCTCCCATTAATAGTGAATCACCGTCTGACTGCCATCTGTGCTGGAAAATGACTTTATAACACCTTCTGCAAGCATAAACGACCTAGCTCCACATAATTTCGCCCCCAAAACAGTCCTGATTCTTTACACCTTACTAATATTCCATTAGAAGTCTTTATTCAGTCTGACCTCCTTACAGTGTTTGGCTCCACCCCTTCTTCATTATTACGATTTAACCCACATTATTTATTCATCAGTCCCGTGAGAGAGCGGAGGAGTTCATTAGCTATAATTACTCATTCTCTCTTAATGAGCAAACACACAGTCAACTGCCAATTCCTATGATACCATCACACCGAAGCCTGCACGAACACCACAATTTACACACTTCAGCATCATCTACTTCACTACTAAGCTAACACTAATGTGTCGTTAAAGATGTGAGACTTTCATTGTTTTCATCATTAATTTGCGAAGTGATAAATATTAAGCAAATGGTGTGCTTGTAGATAAAAAAGCAAGTTTAGTACTGTATAACCATATATTGTTGTAGGCTAAAAGCCTTATGAGCTATCTAATAATTATAATAAATGCATCATGGGAGAACATGTTTTGGGGTAAGGACGGCAATGCTGAGCCTGTTCTGCTCAACTGTGTATTTTTACAATAATAAAAGTTGGAATTTTCATAAAAAGGTATTGATTGATTCTTACCTTTTCATAGAGTTTCAGTTTTATGCAGTGTCAACTACAGATCTGAGGCTGTCGATAGCCAAAGTTAAAAGAAATCGCAAGGTAAACACTTCATGAACAAAAAAAAGAAGACGAAGCAAAAAGTCGACAGCAGATTCTCTGACTTGGGAAAAATGCATAAGTATATTACAGAAAGTTGTGGCAGAAGCACAAGTATCTATATAAAATAATAATAATAATTGAAAAAAATCTTTGGAGTGTTACAAGGACACACAGATGAAATGCAAATGTCACAGCCTTGAACCATTTTTGCTAGAGATATGTATTTCTTTTGCTCTCTTAATAATGGATAAGGGCAGTTTTATTTTGCCGGCTTGGATTTATTAAACAATAATAAGTAAAGTCTTACAAATAATGGGTCTAAGGGGTCTTAAATGTGTTGTGTATGCAAGACTTTAAAGATAACCTTCATTAAAATGTATGTGATTTGGTTAATTTCTGGAATGTCCAAATATCAAAGAATAAACAATGGGTATGTTTCCTAACTAATGAAAGTCCTTTAGTTTTCATCCTTTTTTTCATTTCACAAATGTTACTTGCAGTACATTTACATTATAGTTATTATGAACAGTTTGAACCTCACCACTTATCTTTTTTAATGAGAAGCTCTAAAGCAAAAAGTGCTCTGTCCTAAAAACTTCCCAGCGGTGGATATAAAAATAAATAGTTTTCCTTAAAGAGATATTAATAATTATATGTTTCTCCTTTATATAACAGCACATGTTTAATGCATTTATTATCACTCTTAGATTTAGTTTCAGATTTTTACAGGGAGAAAAATGGTACAAGAATACTTGTTCTTCTACCTGAAACTCATTGACCTTAGCTAATTTTTTTAATACAAATAATAATAATTAAGCAAACTTGCCTCTATACCCACATATTTACATCCTTCATATTGTCTTCTGTGTTTCTCCCCCGTACACAGAGACACACAGAGAAACATGCACACACACACACATAGAGAGATAATGTTATATAATATTATTATTATTATAATCTAATCTTGCTCTCACTTTCCCACATTTTTTACCCTCTGTCATGTGTCCACCTGCAAACCACTTGTTTAGAATGTTATCCCATAAAAGGCCAGTCAGTTCCTCCAACGTTATGTTCATGGTCAACATTGCTCTAGTATCTTACATACCAAAAAAAAAAAAACAATGTGCTGCTCATGAGCACTCTACACAGGGATTAAACAATAAGTAGCTAGGAGAACCCTAAACCCAAGGTCATACTTGACTACAACGACACCAACAGAGGGGTAGACAACCTAGACAAGCTGCTGGCCTGCTACAGCTGTCAAAGAAGAATGCTACAGTCGCCACTTGTGATCCATTTACAACATGCTGGACGTCTCAGCCTATAATGCATTCATAACCAGACTGGAAAAAAAGTAAGCTTAAAAAAAGATAACATTTTCTTGAGGATTTTTTTTTTTACAACAGTGTCCTGTTGTAGTTCAATTAAATTACATTTTTTTAATACAGTGCATTTAATAATCATTAATTAATTGTCATTATCATTGTCTGAAAGCAGCTTCACAAAATCAAAGTTATTACAGAAAATTATGGAAATGTGTACGAGATGTGAGAAAATGTGTAAAATGTCATAGGGTCAGATTGTCTCTGATGAGCAAGACGATGGTGATGGTGAGGGCAACGTTGGCAATGAAAAACTTTCTGAGATAGCAGTAAGAAGAAATCTTGAGAGCACCCAGACTTAACAGGGAACTCATACTCATTTGGGTGATAATGGATAGCAGAAATTGTTTTGCAGACATACTGTGTGTTAGGCAGCTGGAAATTCAATATAACAGATGATGTCTAAGTTAAGGCACCAGGATGACACTAGGATGGCACCAGGATGAGTCAGACAGGTGCAGAGGGCAGATGGGGGTCTGGATCACGGGGAGCTCAGGAGCAGCATGTCTAGCTCCTAACCATCACGAAGCAGAATCCAGCTGGAGACGGTCCTTCTCTGGATGGCTCAGGATCCTTGCAGGGTTGGCCTCTGTCTACCAGAGCTGGCACAATCTCCAGATGCCTCGGGATGGGTAGAAAAAGAAAGAACAGGTGGAAAAGAATTAGTGTAGCTGCCATTCATAATATTAGCAGCACTAGAATGATAATGTGCATTTATATTTACTGAAGGATGAATTATGTGTATGCCAGGATACAGAGATGTGTCTTTAGCCTACTTTTGTGGACTTTGATCTTCTGGGAACTACTACCAGAAATCCGGAGGTTTGTGATCTTAAGGAGCGTGGTGGTTTGCAACATGTCAGAAGACTGGTGTGTGTGTGTGTGTGTGTGTGTGTGTGTGTGTGTGTGTGTGTGTGTGTGTGTGTGTGTGTGTGTGTGTGTTGGTTTTTGTGGTTTACGAGGATAGCTGAATCCCAACCAGCATTATGAGGACATTTGTGTGTGTGTGTGTGTGTGTGTGTGTGTGTGTGTGTGTGTGTGTGTGTGTGTGTGTGTGTGTGTGTGTGTGTGGACCATCAAAGGCCACAAAGGCACAAACCACATGCATAAACTGCAAAATGTATATCTGTGGTAACTATTAATTTTGCTGTGCATGTGTGTTATGTAAATAGGTATGTCTGTGTTTTTTGCCCCAAGTGCCACCCCTTATTGTAAGGATTATGCCTCAGTTGTTCATCTGCATTTCTTAAAATAAAACTGATTAATTTTTGAAGTTCATGTTGCACCAGAGTTCAGAGTTTGCATTCAAAATAATAAATATGAAAACAATGTCCCGCTTAATTGTTTTCCAAGATAAGCACAATTTATGACACCAAAGTCTTAAGTATAGTGGATTTTTAACACCAATTATAACCTTATGAAAAAAAAAAATCAAATCAAACTTCCATTATTAATTGTGTTTTAGTAGAGACCGATTGCAATCAATAAACATATGTGTTGTCTCTATTGTTTGAAACTGTGATAAAGGCAGTATATATTAATAATTTATGAAGTAAATTTATTTTAGAATAGTTTTCCATGTATTACATTGTAGATCTCCAGGCACCGAGAGTATCATCTGGTTTAGTTACTGGATGAATCAAATATGTGACGGGACTTTTACTTTCTGATGACGGGGTGTCCACCTCTGCATAAAAATGGCTAAATCTACGGCTTGATCTAGATTGTCATTAGTAAAAAAATAATTTAAAAAAAGACACTTTTTAAATTTAGAATTTTAAACCAAACTAATTCAATGTTTAGTCCTATGCTTAGTCCCAGGAACTCAGACAAGCATTTTTCAGGTACATCAGAGATCACTTGACTCATTCATGCTTGAAAGCAGCTTTACACTCTGCTTAATCCTCTGTGCCAAAAACTGTGTGTCTGTAAACCAGATAAACACACACACACACACACACACACACACACACACACACACACACACACACACACACACACACTTAAAGTATGATTAAAGTATAATCAGTTATTAAACCATTGTCACAATTTTTATTTTTCATTTCATCTCTCCTCCTAAGTCAATCTAAACCCCTCAATCACTGCATTAGTGTAAGCACGTTGTGTTTGAGACAAACTCCAAAAATTTCTTAAGTCTCTCTCTCTCCCTCTCTCTTACTATCTGCTGGATAATGTATTTCCCGGCTGCACTCTGCACTTGACTTCTCACCGATCACAGTACTTGCTGCTTTTACTGCTCAATTCATCTGATATCAGTTCTACTCTCTACCACGGCCAGAGGATTTTTCTAGAGATCATTACACACTGTAAGCTTAAGTCAGACAGAGAGAGAGTGAGAGAGAGAGAGAGAGAGAGAGAGAGAGAGAGAGAGAGAGATTTATGGCGGTTTGGAGTTTGTCACAAACACAAACATGCACATTTTGTTAAGTGGATTAAATACATTTATACTACGATCATTAATGTATTCAAATAATTTATTAATTAAGCTTTTAATTGGTTTTACCAACAGCCTGTCAATTCCTTCATTCATTTATTGAAAGTAAATGACAGTAAAAGTATGTGCATCATTGATGGAATGTGTAATGAGGCCCTTTTTAATTGTTAAAATTAAATATCTCTTTAGACATTTAGTCAAATAACTTTTTTTTAAAGCCCCAATATACAGTAGCACACCTCTGTAAAACCACCAGAAAGTCACACGCACACGTCGACTCTAAAAGCCACCACTTTTACATGAATGATAAGAGCCAGATAATGTCTGAGAGCCATTTTTTAGGGGTTCTTCAAGGTAATTAAGGTTTTGTTTTTTGTTTTGTTTTGTTGTTATTGTTTTTTTTGTTGTTGTTGTTGTTGTTTTTACAGTATGTGGCATACCATATTTTGTTTGGAACATGATTGATTTTGATTGGTTTGTGTTTCAGATACTTTATTTGTTTTGTTTTTTGTTTTTTTATTAAATGTAATTTATTTATTTTATTTGATCTGGTCGCCTCAGTAGAATTGTGCACAAGGGTTAGACACACTTTATTTAGAATTTGTAGCAAAATAATCATTTATAAATTTCAGTATATTTAAAATACATGTAATAGTGTTAATTAATGAGATACATTATTGAGTTTATATAAAAGAGTATATACATATACTCATTATAATATATATATAATGTATATATACTGTACTAGATAGATAGATAGATAGATAGATAGATAGATAGATAGATAGATAGATAGATAGATCGATAGATAGATCGATAGATAGATAGATAGGTCAAAATACTGCAAAATTTGCATGAATTATAAAAGCTGGAAGAAGCACTAAATGAAGAGTCATTTGGGAGTGAAAGAGCTGGCTCTTATTGCTGAGCTGAGCCAAATGATCTGGCTCTCTGTAAAGAGACAGAATTCCCATCACTACTGGAAAACAGACACCACATGTCTCTAAAAGATCATTTGAAAGATTAATTTATTACTCTCTTCTTCTGCCATTTTTTATTCTTTTTTTAGGGAATAAATCTTGCAATCACCAGCTGAAGCAAAGAGCACAATTTCTCTATAACACCCCAACTTGCCAGTCTCTCTCTCTCTCTCTCTCTCTCTCTCTCTCTCTCTCTCTCTCTCTTCCCTCATGCTTCTATTGTGTGTAAATTGCTCAGTCATTGGTGATGGATGATCAGGTGGATGAACTATGTCCATTGCCACTATTGCATTTCATATTCCTCGTGCTTCCTCTTTCCGCTCTCTCCCTCCATCTTTCCATTTCTTTATATCTCTCTTTCTTTTTACCTTTCATCTATTTATTCAGCTTTTATTCCCACTTTTACCCTTCCCTCACATCTACAGCTCAAGGAGGAACCAACTCGAACCTTACCTACCCAACACCCAACACCGACAAACACCCACCCACACAACACATCAACTATACATTAATACATCGGCTAATAAAAATAATAATAAAAAATAAATAAAAAAACGGGCAGCTAACTCAGGGCAGACATAACTCAGACAAACACACACACACACACACACACACCATACACACACACACACACACACACATTAATATACAAGTCAGATGCATTTTACCAAAAATTGTTTGAGTATAGTTATATGAAGTGTGTGTGTGTGTGTGTGTGTGTGTGTGTGTGTGTGTGTGTGTGTGTGTGTGTGTGTGTGTGTTAACTGCATTGCTTTTTATTATCTGATATATAGACAGAAAATAATGAACATTTCAGAGAAGTAGACTAGATTTGCTTTGACAGATATGACTGTGCCTCTGGAAGCTTCACATCGAACTGTCACTGTACAGACTGAGACAAGATGGTGTCTGTTCCTGCTGCCAAACTTTATGCTGACATACAGCTGCTACAATCAAGCTTGCAAACCTGAAGATCTTTTACAGCCCTGAATAAAAGCCACATTGTGTCTGTTCCAGGTACAGTTATCCATCTGAGTGAGATAGAAACAAACTGAGCCAAAATCCGAAAAAAGGAAAGCTGCTAAAAGCTATTTTGAGACAGTGAAAGAGAGATGCATAATATAAATAATTATTAATATATTAATATACTCCTGACTAAAAAACAAAAAACACCAAAAAAAAATCTACTTAATTTGAAAAAAAAAAAGATTTCTATAAAGACATCCTCATTTTTAACAAAGTAGCCAACTATATACAGTGAGCATGAACAGACACAACTGGGAACTGGCAACGTCTGGCGAGTGTGAAATTGAAACTGCCATAATTGGTCCAGTCCTCTGGATAGCAACTGAGGCTTCCATTTTCTCCAGACACTTTCTCCAGAGCAGTGCTGGCTAATAAAACTTAAACAAACGAGAAAAAAAAGAAGAAAAAAAATGGCCAGTTAGCACATGTCCTAAAGTACATTAAACTGCACTGTAATACGTTAAAGTTTGTGTCTCAATTTCCTCTATTGAATTTGATGTGTACAGCCATGACCAAAAGTTTTGGAGAATGAGACAAATATAAGTTTTCTAAAATGTCTTTTGCTTCAGCGTTTTTAGATCTTTTTGTCAGATGTTACAATTTTATACGGAAATACTGACAATTACGTTAAGTTTATGCAGAGTCATTATTTGCAGTGTTGACCATTCTTTTTCAAGACCTCTGCAAATTGCCCTCTCATGCTGTCAATCAAATTTTGGGCCACATCCTAACTGATATCAGGGACTGATCGGGCCACATCCCGACCCATTGCATAATAATTAGCAGAATGCTTGGAGTTGGATTGACCAAAAATTCTCAATGGGGTCTAGGGAGTTTCCTGGCCTAGCACCCAAAATTTTTGTTTTGTACCATTCATGGCTGGGTTCTTAGGCAAAATTTATGGCTGGGTTCTTAGTCAAAATTGTGATTTAGCTGACTTTCTTGGATATGAAGCTACAGTATGTCACACATGGTCGCATCATTCTTTACTGTTGGAATGATACAGGACTGATACTCACCTTTTCTTCAAGCTTTTTTCTGGATGCCCCAAACAATTGAAAAGGAGATTAATCAGAATAAATCAGCAGTCCTCAGCAGTCTAATCTCTGCACCGTTCGCAGAATATCAGTCTGTTCCTGAAGTGACTACTTTGATGCCCTTATTAAATTGTGTAAATGTGAGCGCAACCTTCAGTCCTATGTCATGCAAACTGTAAAGCATCCTGAGACCATTCATGTGTGGGGTTGTACACTGAAACTCAGTCTTGCTTGTTATGCTTGCTTCTGATATAAAATATCCTGTAAATAAGATTATTTCAAATTAACAAGAAGTTCACTTTCTGCATAGCATAATTATTGTAGCTACTGAAATCCAGACTACAGTAGTCTGACACTAGCACTAAAAGAAACATTAAAAAAACAAATTAATGTAAGCAAATTAGAAAGTTTAGAAGGAAAATTACAAGTTACCTTAACATTTTTATTATTATTATTATTATTACTAAAGAGTTTATACTTTCCAGGGAGTCAAAGAAGGCACAACATTTTATAAGAGTTTTGGTTTACTTCAGCATATTGAAGTACTTCCTGGGTAGGACCAGGTTGCTTATCCACACGCTCAATGCTGCAGCCTGTTTTCAAACACACATGGATAGTTATAGGCATATTTGATAGCATTCTGTGTGGTTTTTATTTCTGTATTTATTTTTAAATGGCTGTTGTGCTGTTATGCTTGGTTCTAAAATCTTTAAGATTAGTGTTGACATTCTGACATAATGAAACTCTCAAGTCAGATAAGTGCTAGCCTGAGTCAAGTCACAAGTTTGTTAATGTGCAAAATAATTATGACTGCTAATGGAAGTAACATATAAGTAACATATAATCCATTTTTTAAGTGTAAATGTCATGCAGATATTGGCAGTATACATCATATATAGTGACATATAATGAAAGCAGGAGTTTTGCATGACCATGAATGTGCTAGGAAACATCTGCATCAGTAAGAAGCTAGCGGGAAGGCAGTCATGATCATATCTTAAAGGCTAAAGACTGAAGACAAAGTACTATGATTTGCGCAGTTATACATTACAAGTAAAGCAAGAAAACTTTAGTAAAATGTTCACATTGAGGATCATCATAGAGTAAAAGGTAAACTAGTATTTTGGACACGTTTTGTTTTTATTTAATATACCTTTTATTTTATATACCTTTTATTTAAAAAAAAAAAAAATATATATATATATATATATATATATATATATATATATATATATATATATATATATATATATTATGGCATGCGATTATCAACATGTGAAACACAGTAGCCATCTTTAGAAAGGATGAGTGAGTCGGAAACTTGGTTGCTGCAATTGTGAGAAATGAAGAGATGGTGAACACATTGATGAGTGTGTCCGGCCCAAAGTGGTGGCACAAGCAGCACTCAGTATCAGACTACAGGATGAGAAGAAATATATTCGCTATTTCACCGCGGAAGACCGGTGTTATGCGCTAAAATGCCCCCTGCCACAGATTGCACCCCCTATTTAATCTCCGTCGAGTATTATATTAGAACAGAAATTTCTAGGTTTATGATTTAGAAATTACAAATTAGACCAAATGGATTTGATTATAAAATAAGCATTATAAAAAAATTACATGATGTATAGGGAAAAAATATAAATTATTATTTTTTATATACAAGATGTATTTTTGATATTTCTTATTTAATAATAAAAATCATTTCGTTAAATTTTTCATCATAAATATTTAGTTAGTGCAAGCATTTTTGTATTACATGACAAATCCCTGTAAAATAAATGTGCCACAAAATAAACATTATATGAGAATTATGGTCTCGACACCTGTCACGTGCCAAGGGTTAATTATAATAGTTATATCATATTTGATAACAATAAACCTATGAATTTATGTTGTAATATAATATTTGATGATAGAGATTATGTGAGGGGTGCAATCTGTGGCAGAGGCATTTTGGCGCGCCAACACGGTCTTCAGCGGTGAAATGGCCGAATATATTTCTTCATCGTGGTCTGATACTGAGTGCGACGTACCCACCACTTTGGGCGGACTGCAGCACTCATCAATAATTCGCCATCTTCATTTCTCACAATTATGCGGCAACAAGTTTCTGCATCGACTCCTCATCTTTCTATAGATGGGCTGTGTTTCAATGGCGTCATGTTTCATTCAATATATTCAGACTTTTCATTCAATATATCAGTTTTCAATCCATATATTCAGAATTCATTCAATATATATATTTTTCAATCCATATATTGAGGTCCATTCAATATTCTCGTTTCATTCAATATATTCAGAGTTTTCATTAAGTTCTCTCATGAATATTTTCCTAAGCGGCATGCCATAATATATATATATATATATATATATATATATATATCATATATATATATATATATATCTCTCATGCTCACACCGCCGTTATATATATTTCATAATTTTGTTACTATCACATTAGAAAGATATATTGAACAAGCTGCAAAATGGATTTTTAAATACATCTCTTACATTAATGGCATCAGTGAGTAATTAAATGATAATAAATTAATTATGAGAAAAAAACTCTTTGATAGTTTTGAACTGTAAATACCACATGCTATTTAAGAGTCTAAACAAAAATAATTTCTTTCAGCACAGACTGTCAAAATAATGACAAGGACTCAACTTGTTTGTTTCATGAATTTTAATTGTGTTTTGTAGGGCTGCCTGATTAATTTTGTTCTTTATTTTTCATCCTACTTGACAGGCACACTATAGATAAAAGCATGAAATTCAATAGGACTAAAGCAGCTTTCACATGTGTTATTGAATACATGCAGCTACAGCTTCTGCACTGAATCTGGTCAATGCTTTAACCTTTAAATTAAAATTCATGATTTAATTTAACAGTTAACATGATAAGTAATTTTAACATGGACTTGCCACCTGTTAACTGATGATTGTGTAAATGTTAACTAAATACTGTTGGCTATTTGTTAAATTATTCAATCCATGACCACAATCTAAATAAATTAGCACAAATTAAATGAAAACATGCTTCTTAATGATAAATGCTTATGTCCAAATGACAAGCCTCTGGTCTAAACTTCCCAGTTAAAAAAAAAAAAAAACTCAAACATGTTAATTAAGGTGTTTTTTATGCTAGTCATTGTTTATATACAGAGGGGTCCAAAAATGCATACCAAATCGAGTAGGGTTATGGCAGCAACGTGTAGTATTAAGTTTCCTCTAATGATGTCAATAGTTACACCATCGTTGATCCTATCATGTGACTGTCAGAAGAGAGGCATATATTTTTTTCTATGTTGAAGTGTGTATACATTTTTGGGTCCATATATACATACACACAGCCAGTCAAACGTTTGGACACACCATCTAATTTTATTGGTCCATGTACAGGAATTAATGTATTACAATTAGATTTATAATGTAAAACAATGAAATGAACTAAATGGCATCTGACACACTTTGGTCTTCTGAAAGTGCAAAGAGTCCAGTTCAAATGTGAATACAAACATTATCCATAATCCTCACAATCCTCACAGTCTAAGCTTAAGATACAAGAATGTGTTTGGAGGAAAAAGCATCACTGTAAAGTGTGAAGGACCGTGTCCTTGTCTGCCTGGACACGAAGTCCTCATATCTTACTGGACATGCTGGATAGATATTTAGCTAAAGGAGCGCTTATAGAACTCTAATTCCCCTGGAATAGCATGAAAGTCTGAAGTCTATCTCTCTCTGCTTGTGACCATGTTCTGCCTGGCTTGAAGCCATGTCATGGTTCAGAGATATGATACGGTTAGTAAAGAAGCCTCTACTCTTAGGGGAAACAGCCACTCGTCTTTCCACACCTCTGCACACAGATGTTGTGTACAGAGCTCTCAGCTCGTTCCTGGTCCTTTGGTTTTTATTTATGAGAGTAGAAAAGTACAGTTTAAAGCATGACCATTTCAAAAACTGACATATTCTTCTCCAATTGTTGTTCTATTACTCATGAAATGGGACATGAGATCATGAAAAGAGCAAGGAGAATTGAAGGATGTTAAGATGAGGGAGGTATTTGTCTCAGTTTATTCCCCAAAACCGTTTTTCACCCTCCTCCCATTTGTTTATCATACTGGCCCTTTTTTGTACTCCATGTTTTTATCTGTCAAAAGTTTGGACACACCCTCTAATTCCATGATCTTTCCTGAATAACTCAAAATGAACTACTTCTCCGCAGCAAAGACACTACTGTTCTTACAAGAACTGTTATAGCTGTTATAACAGAATAGCACGTTTGTGTCTTAAAAGAACAACTGACTGTTGTTGTTACCTAATTACCTAATGCTATATGTGTTACTCCATAGTTGTGAAGTCCAGTATTGTTCTACAATGTAGAAAATGAATCGAAGCATGTGCCCAAACTTTCAATTTTCAGTACTGTATGTAAATCTCAAGTCATAATTGAACATTTATTTATTTACAAATAAAAAAACACTTTGATTCAAAACGACTTACAAGGCAGAATCCAATCCAAGTGTAAATCCTAGCAGTTAAGGATTCAAGAGCTATTTTTAAGTGTCCAATTCCATGGCCCTGTGAGTTCAAATCCCAGTGCTGCCAATTTTCTAGTCACCAGCAGCCTAAACTCCAGAGCTAGCCTGAGCCTAGTTATACAATTTACCTCCCTGCATACTGCTATTTTATCCCCAGCACATCCCCTAGCTGTCTGAAGACTGCCATTTGCGATAAACAAAATGCAGATGCAACAAAGCTCAATTATTAAGATATTCAGCTTTGCCATTACATCATTCAGTCTTATTTACCCACTGCTGTGGATTTTTGCTTACTACTGCAAAGTGAACAATGAAGAAAACTTTTAAAACAATAAGATCGAAATAACAAATAAACAAGTGGCATGGTACATGAGGAAATTTTTAAGGCCCCCTTTTTAAAAAAAAAAAAGTGCTGAACTGTTTTTATTCTTTTATATTGCAGAAGTTTCCAATAATAAAAACAGTTTTATAAAGTTAAGAACACTGCTTAAATCATAAAACTCTAATTAGACAATGGGTAGATCTGCAATAATAATAATAATAATAATAATAATAATATATGTATATAATTATTGTGTTATTAATATGTATATTATTATTATTATCATCTCTGTCTCGAGGTCTTTTTGTGTCAGAAAACTTGGCTCCTTATCCAAACCAACAGCTAACTGAGACAGGAAGGGTCTCGCTCATCGGTGTTGGGAGATGAACTCATACTTATGATCAATGCCTTAATTACTGAGCCACCACAAACCTACAAATTCGTTACTTTTCATCTAACCGTAGCATTCTTTTATGTCTTTTACACTGGAGCCTCCTTCCATCCATTTAAGCAATTTGCATTATATCCTCCAGGATCATTCTTTTAGTTCCTCCTTCAGCACAAGAACAGCATCACATTTGTAGATTCTCTAAATAGATCATGATTAATAATAGATGCAGCATTTTTATTACTGTCCTTTGGCCATTGTTTCTACATAATGTGCATCAATACTATCCTTAGCACGGGGAATGAATGAACAACTGGTAATTCTACATAACCAATTAACTGTCATTATTTTTCGAAGCACATTGCATCCACAGTTGCATAATAGCAGCTTTGGCTTGGAGAGTGTGGGAGGTGAAAGCGAGGAGAGTAGAATGGTGAATAAAAGCAAGACCGAGATCGAGAGAATAAAAATTTTATCTGTGGAAAAATCGACTTAAGCAAGTGATACTGTGTCTGTTTCTGTGCAACTATTCTTGTGATTTGAGAAAAAATGACATCATAAAGATCATAATATAATTTATATACGGTAGCACACTGCATTATGGAAAGCAACAAAAATGCCTGTAGTATTAGAACACAGCCAGACATTTTTGCTTCTCTTAATGAAGTTAGACTTTGTGTGTTGTGTAGTATGGTGTGTATTCAGAAAACACAAAATGGCAAATAATACACCAATCAGTTATGACATTAACACCATATAATATTAACACATCAACATTAAATATCAACTACACCAGCAAACTGGTGACAGGATCATGGGCACCATGGGACCAAAATCCAGCCTGTTCGGTCCAATCTAACATACTGTAGAAGCCAATGCAGCAGAAATTGCCAGAAGGGCCCCAATTGTGCTTCTGCTTAGTGATGATCTGTATACGTGTGGAGGATGGGATAAATCTAATATTCCTAAATTGTTTTCCATATTAAAGGAAGTTAAGTGCAGACAATATAAACATTTCTGTTCTTGTTGATACAGATACGGCATGTAGCATGATGGTTTTACTTTTATTAACATACTGTACATTTTAGAATAAAGACAATGCTTAGTAGCCATAATGGTATAGTGTTACTTAATTTTTTTTAGCAAAAGATAGGCAAAGTGCAACAACTTTGTACAGCTTGGGTGGGGTGTGGAGTTTCAAGGTTCCATTATAAGGTGAAAAGGCTTAGGGTCAGCCAAGTCCACCAAGTCCTTCAAAGTTTTAAGTCGCAAAGAGTTCTCTAAGTAAAAAGATTCATTCTGCTCTAGCACTTCACATCTAGTTTAGCCCTTTCATTATCCGCGCTTTCAAGAGCTGGCATAGAAAGGCTGTTTCTCTTCCCCTGAATTTTAAAAAACAGAGCACTTTAAAAAGTAAAGGGAAAAAAAGATGGTAGAATTCATAAGGCCATGCTTTTTAGGTCCATTAAAAACAAAGATAAATCCATATCCAGACTTCCCAGCTTCTGAAGTAGAGTTAATGGCCTCAGCATTACATTTTCTGGTCTAGTGAAAAGTATCTGCCAGAACCAGAGATGAAAGGCTGCAACGCTACGTGATTAGTGCTTGACCTTTTCCTTTATCTTCCTTAGAAAAAAAAAAAATCTGGATGCTGGACAGTAGATCTGGAGGTGGTTTCAGCTATGCTGAATTGTGCCATAATGCTACCGGGTTGTTACAAATAAAACCCACCAAAAAATATTTTGTGGTGGGGAAAAGTAGTTTGGTCATTTATGATAGCATTCAGGTCTTTCTCCCAGGTATGTCTGTAACTTTTTCAAGTAAGTTTTATATATGCAGTCATGTAAAAGTTTAGGCACCCCTTGATAAATAACATATTTTGGTAATTGAAAAGATGTTAACACAGTATCTCTTGGAAATGGAAAAAATGCACAATGTTTTCAGCAAACCTTGATGCATAGTTATTTCTCATGCCATAAATTGAACAAAAATAAAAATAAAAACATTATTATGGCACTGTGAAAAAGTTTGTGCACCCTAAGAGTTTCAGACCTTAATCAACTCATTAGATCTGATGCATGGCAACAGCTGTCATTAGTAAATGCCAATTTCAAAGCTTTACAAACACTTTGACTCTTCAAGTCAAAGTTGTGCACACACTTGCGGACACACAACAACCATGTGTTCCTCTAAGCACACACAACAACCATGTGTTCCTCTAAGCAGCTGTGTAAGACTCTGAAAATGAAAGTTATTGATGCCCACAATGCAGGAGAAGGCTACAAGATGATAGCAAAGTGTTGTCAGCTTGTAGTTTCCACAGTGAGAAAATGTACAGTAATTAAGAGATGGCAGTTCAGGGGAATTGTGGAGGTCAAGATGAGATCTGGAAGATCAAGAAAACTCTCTGAGAGAACTGCTCGTATGCTGGTCAGAAAGACCAAACAAAACCCCCATGTGACTGCAAACAACCTGCAGGAAGATTCAGCAGACTCAGGAGTGGTGGTGCACCGTTCCACTGTGTAGCAATGCTTGCACAGACAAGACCTTCATGGAAGAGTCAGAGGAAGAAAACTTTACCTTCGTCCCCATCATAAAATCCAACGTCAGAAGTCTGCAACAGAACATCTACAGAAGCCTGACGCGTTTTGGAAAACAAGTGCTGTGGACTGATGAACAATTAGAACACTTTGGCCACAATCAGCAAAGGCATGTTTGGAGGGGGAAAAAGGAGCAGCATTTCATGAAAAGAACACCTTGCTAACTATTAAGCATGTGGGTGGATCTATCATGCTTTGGGGTTGTGTTGCAGCCAGTGGCACAGGAAACATTGACCGGGTAGAGGGAAGAGTGGATTCCACTAAATACCAGCAAATTCTGGAAGCAAACATCACACCATATGTATCAAAAAATATCTGAAGCTGAAAAGAGGGTGGCTTCTACAACAGAACAATGATCCTAAACATACCTCGAAATCCTCTGTGGAATACCTCAAGAGACGCAAGCTGAAGTTTTTGGAATCGCCATCACAGTCCCCTGATTTAAACATCATTAAAATGTGTGAGTAGATCTTAAAAGAGCTGTGCATGCAAGACGACCAAAGAATATTACAGAACTAGAAGCCTTTTGCAAGGAAGAAGGGGAGAAAATCCCAAGTACAAGAATTGAAAGACTTTTAGCTAGATATAAAAATTTGCAAGCTGTGATATCTGCCAGAAGAGGTGTTACTAAGTACTGATTATGATAAAAAAAAAAAAAAAAAGATAATGTTTTGATTTTTAATCTTTGTCCAATTTATGACATAAAATGTAACTATGCACCAATGTTTGCTGAAAATATTGTGCTTTTTTTTTCCATTTCCAAAAGCTTTTTTTTCAATTAAAAACTACCAAAATCTGTTATTTATCAAGGGGTGCCTAAACTTTTGCATAATATATATAGTATATATATTACAGCTCCAGGGTGTGTGGCTTGATCCTTAGCTCAGGTGTGTGAATAATTCCACTGTATCTCACTCACTCACTCATCGTCTACTCCGTTTTCTCCTATATTCAGGGTTGTGGGGGGCCTGGAGGGTATCCCAGAAGGCAGGGTACCAATCAGGGGACAGGGTCCCAATCCATCGCAGGGCACACACATTCACACACTACAGGCAATTTGGGAACACCAATTAGCCTAATCTACATGTCTTTGGACTGTGGGAGGAAACTGGAGTACCTGGAGGAAACCCACCAAGCACGGGGAGAACATGCAAACTCCATGCACACAGAGATGAGAATTGAGCCTGGTGGGAATCGAACCCAGACCCTGGAGGTGCAAGACGACAGTGCTAACCACTACACCACCTTCCACTGTATCTATATTGCCATATTTTTAAATTCCTTGATTTCCTACTCCTTTTAAAAGCACGGCACTAGCTGAATTGGGTAAATTGCCCCTAGGTGTGAAAGTGTGTTCTTTGTGCTCTATGGTGGACTCATGTACC
This sequence comes from Clarias magur, assembly GCA_013621035.1. Taxonomy (NCBI): domain Eukaryota; kingdom Metazoa; phylum Chordata; class Actinopteri; order Siluriformes; family Clariidae; genus Clarias; species Clarias magur. Next base: position 643,286 of record QNUK01000352.1, on the reverse strand, counting down.
ATTAACAAAAATTGAAAATTAACAAACCAACGAAAGAATGAATTATGAGGGGGAAAAAACAGATAATAATAATAATCTTACATTACAGTTAAAACCAAAAATATAATTCCTTAATGTGTGCAGCTTAGGTAGAGGCACTACTGCTATTGTTTGTTGGTTTGTTTGTTTGTTTGTTTTAATGTAGGCATCTTTGTTTTTCAGCATTTATTTAATTGATAATCTGAATCTGAAAAGACAAAGATTGAGCTGATTTGTGTGCACGATTTGTGTTCAGTCACATAAAAGGAGGGTGAGGTATCAAGCTCATGAAGGTCACCTGTCGTAGGTAAAATGATCAGGTTGATGGAGCATGTACCATGGAAAGACTAACCTTTATGTTTTCTAATACTTCATTATCAACTGTTGACTAAAAATATTTCTTTAATTTTACCAAAAGCAAATCACAGCTCAGTGTTCTTACACAGTGCTCTTCCAGGCAAAGTGCTTCCGCAAGAATTCTTTGTCATTTTTGGAGATTTTTTTTTTTTTTACAAAGATTTTCCATTTCGAGCTGCTTGGTTTATTCGTCGATCTACTGTACTCATCTGCAAATTTCCGCTGCACTTGTCTCTGAAGAGGTTTTAGGAAGAAATGTCTTTGACGTGCTCTGAAAGATCCACTGTGCTGTTACCCTGAACAAAATAGCCATTTCAACTATTTTCGTCTCGACAACGTCAATGTGGTCACATTTTCTCTTAAGCTTCAAATGCTGATAATGGTGGCCCAATATTTTCTTCTCAAGACTACCAAACCCACTCGGAGAGGATAGATATGCTCACTTGGACTGTAAATGGGTTCGGTGTTTTATGTTTGTCAGCCTTACAAAATTTTACTCCACATGTCAAACATTAATTAATTTCAGGCAACATCTGAAATTAAAATGAAACAAAAATAATTAAAAATGGTATTACTTCTTTGTTTTAAAAATCCTGTTTATGCAGTGTTTGTTAAATTCTCTTCAAACAAAAACACAAAAACAAATAGAAAATGCCTAAGGAAAGCCTTTATGCAAATTACATAATAAATTATACTCTGTACAGAATTCATTTCATTGCGTTTCTTCTCATGAAGAAAACCATCTGTATTTTTCTATTCCTGTCAAGAGTGGTCACCACAGGGGACCATGCAGATCCACATTCATGCACTTTCTCACACCTATGGGCAATTTATAGGCAGTAACACAAGCTCATTATTGAGCTATAGACAATAAAGCTGTGGCAGCAATGCTACTGTATTTAATAATACACCAATTTTCTTCCCCATAATCTGCAATGTTAAAGTACTTTTGCTTATGATATTATTTTGGGATAAAGCCTCTCGAGATCACACTTTACTTATATGATGATATGGAATTATCTTCAAATTACATTGTGTGTATAAGCCTTTATTATCTTCATATGAAGACTGCTGGCTTTTTATTTTTGGGCCATACTTCTTCTTCTTTGAAGACATTGATTAATTGCAGTTATTAGGTGATAATAAGAAAGAAAAATTGAGAAGAAATTACAAGGGACACAACAGAATAGCAAGCACGCGCGTGTCTGAAGATTTCTGTTTATTATCAGCAAAGAAAGCATATTTAACCTTTTGGCCAGGTGCCCTGTGTCACGTACATCCCATACATCAAAAGAAGCAGTCATTAACATGTACTGTAAGTCATAGAGACCCAGAGTCACACAGACTATAGGAAACACATTAGCATCTTCCGGGTAAACGGACGGGTTCCAGCAGGCACAAGGTTTTTTCATTTTTTTTTATGTATATTCGTCTGGATACAAGCTATTGGGTGTGTTATCATAAAAGTCAGGATGCACAATAAAGATGTATGTTGTGAAGGTTTACCTCAAACCTTTCATGAGGTTTATTATAGGCATATTATAAGTTATATAATTAAGGGCTTCTGATTAGCCACTGCAATGCTTTTCCTTTTTCTTTTTTTTTTCAAAGATATGGCAACCCTGAATATAGGCAGAAACAGCATTTAGAATCTAGGACAAAATGGAACAAAACTACAAAAAATGTTTATGTAGTGTTAAGGAATAGTTCTCCAGAATTCCTGAATGACTTATTTTTGGCAAGTGTATGGCTCTCCTTTTTAGTGCAGTCAACCAGGTTCAGTGGAATATTAATTATATATATATATATATATATATATATATATATATATATATATATATTACACACACAGTTGAGAAGAAACAGTTGCAGGATTACAGTATGATATATATATATATATATATATATATATATATATATATATATATATATATATATATATATATATATATATATATATATATTATGGCATGCCGTTTAGGAAAATATTCTTGAGAGAACTTAATGAAAACTCTGAATATATTGAATGAAACGTGAGAATATTGAATGGATTCCGAATATATTGATTGAAAAATATGTATATTGAATGAATTCTGAATATATGGATTGAAACTCTATTTATATTGAATGAAGATTCTGAATATATTGAATGAACTGTGAGAATATTGAATGGATTCCGAATATATTGATTGAAAAATATATATATTGAATGAATTCTGAATATATGGATTGAAAAGTCTGAATATATTGAATGAAACATGACGTAATCGAAACAGCGCCATCTTTAGAAAGGATGAGTGAGTCGGCGAGAAACTTGGTTGCTGCAATTGTGAGAAATGAAGAGATGGTGAACACATTGATGAGTGTGTGTCCGGCCCAAAGTGGTGGCACAAGCAGCACTCAGTATCAGACGACGGATGAAGAAATATATTCGCTATTTCACCGCGGAAGACCGGTGTTATGCGCTAAAATTCCCCCCTGCCACAGATTGCACCCCCCCTATTTAACTTAATTGAATTTAATATGAAGAAACTAGCGGTAGCTCCATACACAGTACTGTATCCAATACTTTTGTGGAATTTCCATACCATGGCTCGAATGTGGTCACATCAGTAAAGCAACCTACAAAATCATTCCCCTTTTTGTAGGTTGCATTACGGCTCAGTGACAGTATGAATGTAATAGGTGTGGACTGTTCCTGGTCAACTTAATTTAACATGTCACACCTCTATTAAGAGCATCATGAATGCAGCTACACACACCCAGAGTGCAGTGTCTTGAGAATTGTAGTGTTCTGTGATTAGACAGTGAATGGGTGTTTAGAGTCCATTCAGTACAATGAAACAGAGACAATTGGAAATTAGTGTTAATTAATGAACCATTCATCCATGTCAGCTTTCCCTTCATTTGTGAGAGATTTGTAATTACATGGAGGATATGTGGGGAAAGTAGTGCGCTCTCTTTTTTTTGCTCGTTTGATCGGTCAAATTAAACATGGGGTATTGTTTACTGACAGATGATCTGAGATACTTTATATTTGAGACAGACATTTTCTGAACACCAATGTAAATCGTTCAGGGTGTGTAAATGGAGTTAAAGGTTCTGAAGATTAATTGCTGTCTCAGCATGATGGTGTAATTGATGGCTTTTCTCTTCACAGCATGACCTTGTAAAACAGACTGTATTCCCCTGTGACTGTTTAAATAAAAACTAAAACACAGACAACAGAAAATGTGGGGTGGTAAAGACAGATTTTAAAAGTGAAAGCACTTTTTATACTGTAGATGAATTTGAAATAAATTGCAGAATCTGCAAAGAGATCAAGTCAGCTCAGGTTGATGTTGCTTCTTATATCAATCAATTTTATAATATAACATTCATATATTTTTTAAAAAAGAATGTTAAAGAAGATGATCTTTTTTCATATATTTTCTTATAGAAAATAGCACAATTATATAGAAATGTTATAGAAGTCCATTTGTGTTGAATGTTCACATGTTCTTTAAGCCTTGGACTCCAGTTACATTGTTAAACTGTCCTGTAAAGAGAGCGTTTGTACTAAATGTAATCTTATTCAATAAGTAACACTGGTCATAACTTTTAAACTTTTTTTTTTTTTTTTAATCACAGCAGCTTCTAAATATTATCAGAATGTACTGAATCTCCAGGTTATCATATATTTATTATTAATATATTTATTTTTCACCTATCCTCAGGCTCAAATTGTGAACAACTGGTTCTGGAAGCATGAGGAATCATTTTCACACATGAACTGGCCACCATTGGAAGTCTTTGGGATTTGCTGGGGAAGACTTTGCTAAATGATTAAACTCTCCCTTCATTATTAAATGATCTCAACCATTATGAATGCAACTCTACAAGGGAATAAATAATGTGCAACTGCATAAGGTTGTCAAAAGAATGCTATAGAGATGCCATAGTCTTTTTGAATCCTTTCTACAGTAGGGTTTTTAAAATTTATTCCTGACTGCTTTGTTGTTAATTTGATCCATGGGTGTTTTGTTTAAGCTTGTACTGACTGTCTGTTTAGAGAAAACAGCATGCCTGATTATGTTGAACACCTAATGAACAAGCCCGAGGCGATGGCGGCAAGGAAATTCTCCCTGAGCTGGCATGAGCAAGAAGCCTTGAGAGGAACCAGACTCAAAATGGAACACATCCTCATCTGAGTGATATTGTATAGTGTGATTGTAAATAATTTCCCTTCTTTTTTAAGTGCAATTGTCTAACCAGGAAATTATAAGCTTATGAGCAACCGATGACTTTGAGCATCATAAATTCTTTATAGTTATTCAAGGAAATTTTTTTTAAGTTACCAACTGTTCAGTGATGGAGACTTGATTGCCTGTGATTTAAACAATGCCCAGAGTCAAAGACCTGCTCAACTCTTCTGTTCATATACGCCCACCACACAACCAAGAAACATGAGAATATATAAACCCAAAAAAACATATTTCTCCATACTTTGCCATACTAGATCAGACCAATAAAACCAACAAAGCCATCACACACAAAGACTTTATGATTTATGTTCATGAACCGAAATTAGCTTTGTTCACCATCACCGTTACTCTAGGAGGGATGCTCTATGGTTTAATTAAAACGCATTAGTCTAGGAAGACTTGGATCTAGGATGACACATGTACAGCAAATCCCACATAAGACAGCAAACCATATTAGCACAACTGTTTAATTAGCATTGAATCATTTATCATTGAGGATATTTAATGTTGTTTGAGAAGATGAGCTCTTTGGAAAAAATAAAAATAAAAAACAGATGGTTCATTAACAGCAGCCAAATGTATTTTGCAAATTAAAACTATACATGAAAATGTTTGTAGACTGTACAGTATTTATTTAAAGACAACATTATCTGAATATGAAGATCTGCTTTTCTCACCTTTGCAGACGAGTCTTTATTTACATTTTAGCCATTTGACTTTTTGAACAAACATTAGTTACAAAGTAAAAAGGAATGTGACAGCTGAAGCCTAATGGATGTGTCCATTTAATATTTAAAGATGTTTTAGTTACAGTAACACCGTTCATGACAATCAGTGTTATCCTTGGACAAAAGAGAAAATTAGCATGCATAAAAGTACAAAAGCACTACAAAAATGTAGAATTTTTATCAAAAAGAAAATCAGTGCACTTCTGATAATTTGAACATTCTAGGTCTGAATTAGTCAGTAACTGATTTTTATTTTTTCTGCACATGGTGATGATTGGCACAACTTATTTTTACTGGCCAAGATTCTGCTACCTTTTTTCAACAGATCAAAAGACCACTTTGCTTACAGGTTCAATACATTTCTGTTTGTCACTGATAATGCAACATAACCACTATGATAAACAGCGAATTTGACATGGCATGGATGGCTAAATTACAATTTTCAATCATTTTCTTGAGTATTTTAATTTAAAATAAAAATTTGCCATCAGGAAGAAAGAAATTCTGCAGCTTGACATGTTAGTCTAGAGGCAGTGCTACCAGTCTCAATGCAGTTTTATAGTTCCAGTTCTGAATGCAAAAAAAAAAAAAAAAAAACTTGTAGAGTAAGTAAATTTTGACCCTTGTCACTAATCAGTGGTAAAATTAAATGAAGGCATGCGGGTCCAGGTGGCCCGATGTTCTCCATATCCATGTGTCCACATGCCGATGTTGAGCAGTTATAATGCAGTGTCCTCTGTGTTGCACTGGAGTGCATAAAGCAGATAAGTGGCTATGAGCATGTGGGATGAGGCAAGCAGAGACAGCAGTGCATGTGCAAGAGCATAAGGCCAGCAACTTCCTGCTTGGCAAATATTACTACAAGTGAGCCGAATCTGTAGACACAGACGATGAGTGTGAATAAATACACAAGTAATCTCTACTCACCAGGCGAAAGCAAAGAGGCCCTTTTATGGCCTGCGTGCTGGTGGAAGATGGTATCCTCTGACTGTCTTCCAGCCCAGGTGAGTTACGGTGGCCCTCTCTCTTGTTAGGCACACAGCGCTTGTAGGTATGCTTGCACAGCATACAGATTTGTGACGAGCAGTATTCTAGTTTTGTCGCCGCACCTCACGGCGACGATATGCAGTTACTGGCTTTGACCACTGAGTGGCGCTATATAACTATAGACCGACGTGTCAGACCTTATTTCATTCTCTCAAAGATTAATGAGCTGCAGCTCCTTTAGAGCTGCACGTAGTAGCGGATAAAATCGAGCGTACATTGTACTTAAACTAATTCATAATAACAATACTAAAATTACAGTACAAATGTAGAATTAAATTTTATTAGTATAGAATTTAAGCAAAGTAAATGTTAACACAGTGAGCCTTTAGATTTTATCATGTGTAATTAGAAAGCCTATGCGTGTACACTGTAAACCCTAATGCTCAAAGTAATTAAACACATTGAGTACTGTTTACCTAAATAATGTATGGTGTGTGCGTAGTGTTTGTGTGTGAGAAGCACCTGCACCGAGTGCTAGCTCACCGTCATCTGAGGTTCATCTGAGATTGAAAGGTGCTAAAAACCTGCTAGAAACGGATGTTCTTTTTAAATTTAGTTTTTCCAATAAAATAAAAAGATTAAAAGAAAGAAAGAAAAAAACACTTTTATTGTGAATATATATTTACACTGGTTTACTAGATTACTAGCTAAATACTGGAGGAAAGGATATTAATTTATTTATTCATTCATTTATTTATTATTTATCTATATATTTTGTTTAATCCAAATTCCAAAGAAACAGCCTGATCTTCACTTAAAGATTTCTAGCTATATGGACATCTAAAGCATGTTCATTCAACAACTTACAGTGCCATACAAAAGTATTAAAACTTGAACCTTTTCAAATTTTCTCATGTTACAACAACAAACTTAAGTGCATTTTATGTGATAGATGAACACAAAGTGGCACATAATTGTGAAGTGGAAGAAAATGATACATGGGCTTCAAAATCAAAAAAGCAGCTGTTTCAGGGATCAAGTTTCAGTTTGTGAGCTGCTATCCAAGATAAGATGTCTGCCAGACACACTGCAATCCATAACATGAGCGTCTGAGGGTGAAAAGGAAAAAAAATGAGTTGAGTGTCATCTGCATAACAATGGTATGAAAAGCTGTGTGAGGATATGACCTTATCAAGAGATTGTGTATAGAGGTAGAACAGAAGAGCACCAAGTACTGAGCCTTATGGGACACCATTAGGTCTGCATATTATGTGACATGGATCTCCTCCATGTCACCTCATACAATCAACTTTCTAGGTAGAATGCAATCTGTTGCCATGCCAGAGATTACAAGGCTTGCAAGATAGATAAGAGAGTACCTATGTTACTGTCCTGCAGTCCCTGAAGAAGAATTTTAGATTGTGCAGTGCATCAGATCAAGCGCAGGGGCAGGGAACGTTTAGTGGTTAAGATGTGGGACTACTGAATGTAAATAAGTTTCTACCCAAGGGTTATATGTTTCTGTACAAGGACTGTGTACTAGTGACTCTAGCATTTAAGAGGTTTGCAGTCCAGTAAATTGTGTGGCCTAAACCTAGCCCTAACCAGAAACTTATATTAATTAAAGCGGGTGGGTGTCGCAAATGTCCAAATTAAGCTGTGTGTGTGAAAGTACAGGTGAGTAGATGAGGATAAGGGATAGATTTTGTACTGGAGTGCATATTTTCAGTGCCGATGGGTACCAGAATATTGTGAATAGCACCCCTTTAGTCTTTGTGGGTAACATGTAATGTAGAAACCCTTATTGCCAACACTTATTGGCTGTGCTGATTCAGCAACTTGTGCTGTTCATTTGTGCTTTGGAAGAAACCTCAGAGAGAACATGGTAAAATTTAGGGTTAGGTGCTGGTTTACACGTGTTTTGTTAACACATTTATCCGTTGTTTTACACATCTTTGATCCAAAAGATATGCTAACAACATCTCATTATGTGAGAACCACTTCTTGTATAGTATATCTATGAAGATTATAATGCATATTGAATGCTGGGTGTTTTTTTTTATTATTATTTGGATGATTCTAAGGACTTTCTTTAAAAATTTGCCTAATATTGAACTGCAAACCACCACCTGTTTTACTGGTTTCACTGTTAATCATGTCATATTTTATAAATTAATTGCTAATGCATCACATACTCTGATATATGTGAGTGTATAAAGAATATTTGTTCAGCTATGTTCAATATATCATGGTTAACAATTTTATTAATAGTCTCAGGAAGGATAATCACTTCAGTAATTAAAATTCATTGAGCTGTTCCAAAAGATTTGGCTGTGAAGCATTTTGTCTTGGTATGCCATAGGAAGAATTTGTAATGGGTGCAAAAAAATTGTGTAATTAGAAAATTGTTCATAACATTACAATGATTGTAAAATTGAAATTAGAGACATTTATTAACCTATTAAATTTTAAAAGCTTTAGTCACTTCATCATCATGATCTTTTATATAGCTTAGCCCACAGATATTAAACCTTATTGGGGTAAAAGGGCTAATCTATGACTAATTCTTACTTGTTAAATTTAAATGAATGAGTGTGGTTATTCCTTTATTCATTAATGGTGCTCCCTAGGGTCCTAAATATTTCTTATAGGACTCAATTTCTTTTGCAGGCTCTTAGAGTCTTTTGTAAGGCATAAAACAATGGAGCCATTATCAAAGCAAACATATCCAGAAAAGGTTTAAAAGTTTGCATACCTTTAGTCCTTAATATAATTTATTGCCCATTTTAGCATCAATGATGGCATGCACTCTTTTGTAATAATTGTGCTCGAGGTCCTCAAGCCTCTCAGGTGGTATAGTCCCCCATTCTTCTTGACAAAATGCCTCCGGTTCCTTTTTTTCGTTTCCTTGCATGAACTGCACGTTTGACATCTCCCAAAAGTAGTTTAATGATATTAAGGTCAGGAGACTGTGATGGTTACTCCAGTACCTTCATATTTTTCTGCTGTAGTCATTGGAGGGTCAACTTGGTCTTGGAACATCCAAGAGAGTCCCATGCACAGCTTTTGTTCTGTAGAATGTAAATTGTCTGTCAGTATTTTCTGATAACATGTTGCTAACTCACACAGCCCCAAAACATAATCCACTTTTCACCATAAACATAGCACTTATGGGTGGGACTATAAAGTTAAATTTTGGTCTAATCATCCCAAATGACTCTCCTCCAGAAGCCGTGAGGCTTGTCTAGGTGCTGCCAGGCATAGTGCAAGCCGGCCTTTTTGTGGCACGGGTGCAGTAATGGCTTTCTCCTGGCAAAACCAACACTTTTTTTCCCAGAACAGCCTGTATTTCTCTCAAAGTTGTTTGTGTTTTTTTTTTTTTGTTGTTGTTGTTTTAGTTTTTTTGCATCTTGAATTATTTTCTGGCAGTAATGGCTTAGTATCAACAGAGCCTCTTATTTTTAACCTTTTTATCGGAGTTTGAACAGTAATGACTGGCATTTTTAAGTGTTGACATAACTTTTAGATATCCTTTTCCAGCCTTAAATAACGTTCAACTATCTTATTACGCAAATCCATTGGCAGTTCTTTTTTCTTCCCTATGGTGCAGTATCTCGCCAAGTCAGTGCATCACCTAATGAGCTGAGAAACTCACTGAATGCTTACGAACAGACACTAATTACAATTACAATGAGTCACAGGTGTGGAAAGTTTCCCTTCCCTTTGATTTAAACCTGTTTGAGTCAACCAGTGTGTCTATAAAGTGGCCAAATACTAAGGATACTGTATGTAAAATTTAGGTGATTTGGGTGATTTCAGTTATCCTTAAATGATACATTAATAATAAAAAAATGCATTATCAGTCACATTTTCCAAATAAATGGCAAAGTTTCCATAAAATGGAAAATTTATTTCAGGGTATGCAAACTTTTGAGCACAACTATACATACATTTATGCATAAAACTACTTCAAATGTTTTTTTAAATCTTGCACCCAGAAAAATGTGTAAAAGCATTTAGAAAAAAAAATTTTTACCCTACCTTTACTTGTTCCTTTCAGGCAGTATAATGTAAGACATGCTAAGGTGAACAAGTAGTGCAGACTCTTAGAGTCTCAATATAATACAACTGAATTTTGTAAAATATCATTCAAATGACATATTAATTGGTCACATTGAAAAATGCAGAACTGTAAAAAAAAAAAAAAAAAAAACTTTGTCTCTCAAACATGAAACCCATTTGGCATCTTGGCACAGGCTGAAGTTTCATTTTAGTGAGGATGGGTCCATAATCAGAGAAATAGCAGTTTCATTCTTCTCCGCTCTTAATTGCTGGCAAAACAAAAAGCAGCACTCAAGGCGGAGCATGGTTTGTCGAGGAGATTGGAGTTACTGTAAAGTTTGTGTTAACCGGAGCTGAAGGGGGCACATGTCTGCTGAGTGCAATCAGTGGTGGACACTGACATTTTGTGACAGTTCATTCTGTAATTACAGCAAATGTCTTGAGCATCTTCGTTCGATTATCTGGTGTTGAAAGAAGGACTGAATTCCCAGTTCCTAATTCCCAGTTTTCTCTGAGAGAAGAGATAATCCTCTTTGCACACTGTCACAATCATTTAGTAATTTAAAGTTTCTCATCTTATTTCACTAGCAGCATAAACAATCAGTTGTGTCTTTCTATAGCTGATCTCTGGTGTAGCTGCGAGAATGATAACATATAATAAATGTGGACAGCTGGTTATGATTAACAATGAATATAAAACCAGAGAGAGATTTATTTGTTCACAACCCAGTTCTCATACAGTACATGGTTAAGACAATTGGAGGTTTAGTTTTTTTGTTAAAATGGTTCTATTTTAAATTCTGTGAATTCTGTATATTAATTAAAAATGCAATTCCACATCTAAGATAAGATCTATAAAGACTGAACATCGTTTTCTTTCCCCTCAAAAGATATATATATCTACAGTATATACTAATGTATGAAATAGACTCATTACATGCAAAACAAGATAGTTCAAACCGTGACTTGTGATAATTGAGATGATTATGGCGTACAGCTCATGAAAACCCCAAATCCACAATTTTAGAAAATTTGAATATGACATGCAATCAATACAACAAGGATTGTACATAGAACAATATCGGACCTCTGAAAGGTATAAGTATGTGTATGTACTCAGTACTTGGTTTGGGCCCCTTTTACAGCAATTACTGTCTCAATGCGGCGTGGCATGGAAGCTATCAGCCTGTGGCACTGCTGAGGTGTTATGGAAGACCAGGATGCTTCAATAGCGGCCTTCACTTCTTCTGCACTGCTCAGTCTCATGTCTCTCATCTTTCTCTTGGCAATGCTCCATAGACTCTCTATGGGGTTCAGGTCAGGCGAGTTTGCTGGCCAATCAAGCACAGTAATCCCACGGTCATTGAGCCAGGTTTTCGTGCTTTTGGCAGTGTGGGCAGGTGCCAAGTCTTGCTGGAAAATGAGGTCAGCATCCCCATAAAGCTTGTCTGCGGAAGGAAGCATGAAGTGCTCCAAAATCTCCTGGTAGACGGCTACGTTGACCCTGGACTTAATGAAGCACAGTGAACCAACACCAGCAGATGATATGGCTCCCCAAATCAACACAGACTGTGGAAACTTCACACTGGACTTCAAGCACCTTGCAGTGTGTTCCTCTCCATTCTTCCTCCAGACTCTGTAAGTCCTTGGTTTCCAAATAAGTTGCTCTCATCAGAAAAGAAGACTTTGGACCACTGAGCAACAGACCAGTTCTTTTTTTCTTTAGCCCAGATAAGACGCTTCTGACGTTTTTTTTTTTTTGTGTGTGTGTGTGTTTTTGTTGTTCAGTAGTGGCCTGACGAGGGATCTGTCATTGTGTGGTGGCTCTTGATGCACTCAGTCCACTCCTTGTGAAAGTCCCCAACACTTTTGAATGGCCTTTTCCTGACAATCCTCTCCAGGCTGCAGTCATCCCTGCTGCTTGTGCACCTTTTTCTTCCACACTTTTCCCTTCCACATAATTATTGTATTATATTCCACTATTAATGTGCTTTGATACAACACTTTGGGAACATCCAACTTCTTTTGTAATTACCTTTTGAGGCTTTCCCTCCTTATGGAGGATGTCAATGATGGTTTTCTGCACAACTGTCAAGCCAGCAGTCTTTCCCATAATTGTGCTTTTTACTGAACCAGACTGAGACACCATTTAAAGGCTCAGGAACCTGTTGCAGGTGTTATGGCTTAATTAGCTGATTAGAGTGGGACACTTTGAGCCTAGAATATTTAACCTTTTCACAATATTCAAATTTTCTGAGATTGTGGATTTGGAGTTTTCATGAGCTGTAAGCCATAATCATCTCAATTATGACAAATCACGGCTTGAACTATGTTGCTTTGCATGTAATGAGTCTATTTCATATATTAGTTTCACCTTTTAAGTTGCATTACTGAAATAAATGAACTTTTGCATGATATTATAATTTTTTAAGTTTCACCTGTATGTCTCTCTCTCTAACTCTACACTTTCCTATTTTTTTATTGATAGACAGTGTTTATACTTAAAAATAAATAATAATAATAATAATAATAATAAAAGTCTTCCACACATTACATTTGCCTCAAAAGTATATGCATACTTTTTGGGAAATAAAAAAAAGCCATGGTTTCCAAATCATACATTTTCAAAGCATTCAATGTACCATGAAGCCCTTTATCAGGAAGGATAGAATATGGAACATTAAGAATAACCTAGTTTCTAGTTACTTCTCGTTGCTTGTTTGGACTTTGTGACTCTTATCACACTTTGCATACTTTTTTTATTTATCATGGGATTTCTGTGTTCAGTGTGCTGGTGCAAATCTCAAGTCAGTGCTCTCTAAATCCCTAAATGCAGTAGACATTCCTGATTCCACCAACTTCGGTATCTTTTACAACACACACCCATGAGTTTGGGAAGCACATAAGTAGGGGTGTTTGGGGGTTGTACTTGTTTGGCTATTGAGTTCTAAGAATACTAAGGATGTTTCATCAGGATCACTTAGTCCTCTTTTAAGGATCTGCAAGAATACGCAACTTGTACCGGTTATTTCCTGTGTGACCAATTCAGTCACTTGAATCTGTCACTTGGCTGGGCTATGGGGTTGGGTGGGGTTTGTTGGGTTTGAGTTTGGTTGCTGAACAGAAGTTGTATACTAAAAAAAATAAAATAATTAAAAGCCAGTCTAAATCATACCAAACCACATGGCAAAATCTATTATGGCCGAATGAGATCAAGTTCAAAGTTTTTGTGCTTAATTGCAAACAATACGTTTGCAAAAAGTTTATTACCCAAAGAACAACATACTAATGTTAAAGCAGGCCTTGGCAGCATCAAGCTATGGCTTCTCTTTAGCTGGAATTGGAGATGTCATCAAGATAGATTGCTACCTATATCTATGATTCTCCCTATTTTAGCACAAAGTCGGAAGGCAGTGTTGAAAGATGAAATAAGCTTTTCACCTAATTGCAAGATAACAATCTAAAACACAAATCAAAGTCAAAGCAATGGTTTCAGAAGAAAAGGATCAACATTTTTGAAAAGGTCATGTTGTCTTCTTTCAATTTAATGGAAGGAAGTGAAGGAAGAGTGAGATAAAAATGGTCAAATCAGTGATAATGTTCTAAAATGCATGTTGTCGTTTTTTTCTATTTGTTTTACACTAGATTTTTTTTGTGTGTGATTTCTGGAGTTTCATTTTTTGTTGCTTGCAACACCTTAAATGTGAAAAAACATCTCATACAATTTATCTTATATTTTATATAATATATATTTTTCTGTTTTTTTTAAACAGTTTATAAGTGTATCAAATATAATTATTTTAATAGTGGTGTGCAGACTATTTAAATAGATTGTATATGGTTGGTTTACTCAGAACCCAGGAGTCTGGGAGGTTCGAGGTCTGCAGCAGTGTTTTTGCTTTCCCAAACTTACATCAATACTGTCATATACCCATTCACACTCTGGAGCATATCTTGGGAACACTAGGTGCAAGGTATGAATACTGATGGATGCCAGTCCATCACAGGAAACACACACACACACACACACACACACACACACACACACACACACACACACACACACACACACATTTTTAATGTACATTTTGCTGGATATTTTATTTTAACCTACATCAGTAATTCTATCCATTTATCCATTATCTCTACTGCTTATCCATTGCAGGCTTCTGGGAGGCCTGAGAAACCAGAGGAAACCCACCAAGCAAAATGAATACATGCAAACTCCATACACACACTGGAGGTGAGAATCAACCCCCAACCCTGGGGGTGTGAGGCGACAGTGACATCTACTAAACCACTGATTAAATAATTCATATTAGTTCATGAATAATGCATTCTTCCCATTAGTCTTCAACTGTACAGCTTACTGTTCCTAAATCTTCACTGTGGTGACAAAACTAGCATTTATATACCTTTTATTTTATGTGGCACTTATATGATATATTTGTCACATAATCTGCCTCATAGCTAGCCCTTTTCTTGTCTTATTGATGTTGTCATTCTCTTCAGTCTTATTTCCTTTTGATTCCCCTAAATCATCTCTCACAGGCTGGAGATGGTTGATCTAATTTCAGCAGTGAAAGAGTGAGGAATTGTAAGGGGAAAAACGGAAAATAATATGTTACTGTGAGCCTTGTGATGAAATTTAAAACATGTTTATTTGTAAAGGCTAAAAATAAAGTAGCCATGCAATAACTTGTTGTTTAATAGGTTTTGGATGATATCTATCTATCTATCTATCTATCTATCTATCTATCTATCTATCTATCTATCTATATATATATATATATATATATATATATATATAATATATATATATATAGAGAGAGAGAGAGAGAGAGAGAGAGAGAGAGAGAGAGAGAGAGGTTAATTCCAGTTCTCACTTACAGTACATAACATATGAAGTATGCTACTACTAACAAACAGAAATAACTTAGAAACAACAACTTTTGACTATTATGAAGCACTGACACTGGAGACTTACATAAATAGTCTCCTTGCAGAAAAGTGTATCAATTATAATTGTCTGTTGCTAATTTGTTACTATAGAAATGCTAACATATTAGAATGAGCGCATTAATATGCTTTCATTAAAAAACCTGTTAGCCAATCAGGAAATCTAGCGTGACTGTGGTACAAAATAAAATAACTGGTGGTTAAAACCTTTTCTCCAGTGTAGATGTTATGCCAGTGGTCTTGCACTTTTATCATTTCAGAACATTAAAAAAATAAAAAATAAAGATATTTAAAAATGCTAGTGAAATCCAAAAGATAAAGAAAGGAAGAAGATAATTCATCAAGAATGCATAGGAAAAATGGAGAGGAAAATGTTCTAAAGCAATACCCCTGGATGAGATTTGCTCAGGACTGATTCGGTCACTGCTAGATAACTTGAGAGTCTTGTGGTTGTGATACTGATATTTGAGGCTTGTAGATGGATCCTTTATCTGATACTGTTTTTCTTCTACTGTACATATTTGCTGTCCATGTTGGACACACATACAAGCTCCTGTGTAGAATAAGTTTCTTATCCTCCATGTGCCTCTCTCTAACTGATACGCACAATCACACACACACAGTAGTGAGTAATACACTCAGCCATGTTAACAGCGAATCTCAGCTGAAAGGCTCATTCTTCTGCATTTGATGAGCTGATTTATTTTAAGTATATTTTTATGCTAATAATATCTTTAACACTATTGCAACAAATAGAAATTTAAAAAAAGTTAAAAAAAAAAAAAAGTTCTTACCTGTACTGTGTAGCTAAAAAGCAAGAACAATAAAGCATGGCAAGCTAACTACCTGTTCTATGGATGAATCCTACTGTAAATGACATAAAATGGAAAGCTAGTGAACTATGTAGGGTGAAGTGTTTCTCCTGTTTTTAGTGGTTAAAGAAGGTTTGGGATTCAGACTTGTTAGAAGCTAGTTTCCTTTTTGCCATGAATAAAGCAGGTGGGGTGAGAATGCTGGCAGAAACTTACGCTCTTATAACCTAGAAGTGATTTAACTAAGGTGATAAAGTGCTGTTTAAGATGATATAACATTGTCATTGATAAGCATTGGTTTGCTTTCTTGCTGAAAGTGCTACTGTGATTGATTGATTTATTATTATTTTTTGAATGTGGGTTTTGGCAGACACCTGCTCCCCCCTTTTTTCTCATACTGTGTACCACCACTGAATCTTTTAGTGGTACACAGTAGCAGACTGTACAGACCTACTTTCCCCCCATGCGAATACAAACAGTGATGGTTCCCAGTATGGTTATAGTCCAAAAGGCTTATTGATATATCTTGCAGGAGAAGGTTCTTATAAAAATTTTACAGTGTCTCAAACAAGTTTTCTGATACCCATCTTAAGTAAGTAGTCTGGAATATAAACAATAAACAATTGGACTCACAAAACACCTTCCTATGCCTGGAGATCACCTTACATCCATGTTATCATTCTACATGTCTGGTGTACATTCACAAATGGGAGTGTAATAAGAAGAGAGTCTTACGGTGGCCTAGAAGTGCAAAACAAAATAACAAAACCAAAGTCAAAATAATAAATTAACAAAACAAAATAACAAAACCTAAACCAAAATAACTAATTAAAAAACTAAATATAAAAAAAACTAAACCAAAATAACAAATTAAAAAAACTAAATAACAAAACCTAAACCAAAATAACTAATTAAAAAACTAAATAAAAAAAAAACTAAACCAAAATAACAAATTAAAAAACTAAATAACAAAACCAAAGTCAAAATAACAAATTAACAAAACAAAATAACAAAACCTAAACCAAAATAACAAATTAAAAAATAAAATAATAAAAACAAAAACAAAATAACAAATTCCAAAACAAAATAACAAAAAAATACAACAAATCAGAAAACACAAGGACAAGTCAGTCAAACCGGAAAAGGTGTTTGCAAATGAAATTCTTATCGTTTACAAGCAGTACTGTAAAGTGAAGTCAAATTTAGTTTTAAAGCATATTTAACACAACTTGGCCAAGGTGCTGTACAATCCTAAAATACTAAAAATAATTCTTAAAAAGAAAATGTCAGATCCCGGGGCCGATCTCTTCTTCCCTGATGTTCTATGTTTACATATCCGTTCGAGCACATGGTGTTTGTTTTTGTTCGCCCACTAGCTGTCCGCGTCTGTCACGATAATCCCTCCCACTTCCTCTCTAGTTTAGTAAGATGATTTCACTCACCTGTTCCACTCGTTTCCGTCGTGATTGTTCGCGTTATTTATTCCCTCCTTGTCTGTTGTCTGGTGTCGGTTCGTTGTTTCCATGTTGGCAGCCGTTTGCTGCTTCCTGTCTGGTCAAGCCCAGTCCAAGTTTTGGCTCCCGGTTAATGCTTCCCGTTTATGTTTTCTTCCTCTTTTTTTTCTCCTTTTTCTCCCGTGTTTTAATCTCCCTTTGTCTTCCAGGCTGGTCCGGCTTTTCTTGACACAGTGCTCAGTTGTATTTGCCCTCCAGCCACGCACGTTTGCGGCAGAGGAGACAAAGGTGGCTTTCGTTATGACTCTCCTAACGGGCAAGGCGCGAGAGTGGGGAACCTCAGTCTGGGAATCTGGAGCCCCATGCTGTCTCTCATTTGACGAGCTTCGGCAGGAGATGATCAGGCTCTTTGACCGGTCTGCCAGAGGGCAGGAGGCAGCGGACCAGCTCGCACGGCTTCGCCAGGGAGGCCGCTCAGTCACGGAGTTTGCCATACAGTTTAAGACTCTAGCAGCCTCCTGTGACTGGAATGAGGGAGCCTGTCAGGCCATGTTCCGGGCCGGGTTGGAGGAGGACATACAGGATGAACTGGCCACTCATGACTTACCTCGTGACTTCGAAGAGCTCATAAACCTGGCCCTGCGCATCGAGGTTCGCCTCCATCGTCGGCACCGGCGCCAGCTGATTCGCCTCTCTGGCGAGGTGGAGGGCCCCCACTCACCTTCAGCAACTCCCGATCTACCAGATCCCGAGCCCATGCAGCTGGGACGTCTTCGTCTTTCACCCCAGGAGAGACAACAGCGTCTGACCCGGGGCCTGTGCCTCTACTGTGGAAAACCAGGCCACTTTGCAGCAGTCTGTCCGGCAAAAGCCAAAGCTCACCGGTGAAGCGGGGGATCCTGGTGAGCACGATACCTTTTTCACAATCCCCCTCCTCACGAACCCTTTTACCCGTACTGGTCCAATACGGGGGAACTTCAGAGTCCTGTTCGGCGTTGGTTGATTCAGGGGCTGAAGGGAACTTCATGGACAGCTCGATAGCCGCACGGTGGGATATCCCAGCCATCCCACTCCCTGAACCTATCCCTGCCCGATCCCTAGACGGAACTTTGATTACCACAGTTTTCTGTCAAACCCCAAGACTTAGCCTGGTAGTCTCAGGCAATCACGGTGAGGTCACCACGCTGTACCTTCTGGACTCCCCTTGCACTCCCATAGTTTTGGGGCACCCCTGGTTGGTACAGCATGGCCCTCATGTGGATTGGTCCGGAAATTCTGTGTTATCCTGGAGTCAAAACTGTCTTGCTTCGTGTCTTGGTTCTGCCCCTTTTTCTGGTCCTGTTTGTCCTGTGTTGCAGGTGGAGGAGGCTGATCTGTCCGGGGTGCCGGCGGGGTACCATGATCTGCGTCTGGTGTTCAGCAAGTCCCGGGCCATGTCCTTACCTCCTCATCGTCCTTATGATTGTGCCATAGAGCTCCTCCCAGGCACTTCTCCGCCCAAGGGTCACTTATATTCCCTTTCAGGTCCAGAGAGAGAGGCCATGGACAAGTATATTAACGAATCCCTCAAAGCCGGCCTCATCCGTCCCTCCTCCTCTCCTGCGGGTGCAGGGTTCTTCTTCGTCAAGAAGAGGGGACGGCTCCTTGCGTCCCTGCATTGATTATCGTGGACTGAATGACATCACTGTTAAGAACAGGTACCCCCTGCCGCTTATGTCTTCAGCTTTCGAACTCTTGCAGGGAGCCAAGGTCTTCTCCAAGCTTGACCTGCGCAACGCCTACCACCTTATCCGCATCCGGGAGGGAGATGAGTGGAAGACAGCTTTCAACACACCCACGGGACACTTTGAATACCGGGTCCTTCCGTTTGGTCTGACCAATGCCCCCGCTGTCTTCCAGGCCCTGGTCAACGATGTGCTGAGGGACATGGTAAACCGATTTGTCTTTGTGTACCTTGATGATATCTTGATATTCTCCCCCTCTTTGCAGGTACACGCTCAGCATGTCCGCCAGGTGTTGCAACGACTACTAGAGAATCAGCTATTTGTAAAAGCGGAGAAGTGCGTCTTCCATGCAAGGTCAGTTTCGTTCTTGGGGTTTGTTATTTCGGCGGGTGAGATCGGAGCTGACCCTGCTAAAATAAGGGCTGTAGCCGAGTGGCCAACTCCTGACTCTCGGAAGGCTCTGCAGCGGTTCCTGGGGTTCGCCAATTTTTATCGGCGCTTCATCCGGAACTTCGGCCAAATTGCTGCACCCTTAACAGCACTCACCTCTCCTAAAGTACTGTTTAGATGGAATAATGAGGCCCAGGAGGCCTTTGATAAACTAAAGTCCCGGTTTATCTCTGCTCCTGTTTTGTCTACTCCAGATCCTGAACAGCAGTTTATTGTTGAGGTAGATGCTTCGGATGTCGGAGTAGGTGCAGTCCTATCACAACGCTCTCTCCGTGATGGGAAAGTACATCCTTGTGCCTTCTTCTCCCACCGCCTAAGCCCCACGGAGCGGAACTACGACATAGGTAATCGGGAGTTGTTGGCTGTCAGACTAGCCTTGGGTGAGTGGCGTCACTGGCTTGAGGGCGCAGTCCAACCGTTTGTAGTCTGGACCGACCACAAGAATCTAGAATACATCAATTCAGCCAAGAGGCTTAATTCTAGACAGGCCCGCTGGTCCCTTTTCTTCAGTCGTTTCAATTTTTCCCTCTCGTTCAGACCTGGGTCCAAGAACACGAAGCCTGACTCCCTCTCCCGTCTGTTTGAGACCCCTGAGAGGGAGGTTCCAATTGACACCATCCTGCCCAAAGGCGTAGTGGTGGCCTCCCTCTCATGGAATGTCAAGAGAGAGGTCCAGGAGGCCCAGCGCAATTCCCACATACCGAGGGGGGTTCCAGTGGGCAAATTGTTTGTTCCTGTGGTGCTGCATCCTAAAGTCATCCAGTGGGGTCACTCGTCTAGACTAGTGTGTCACCCAGGAGTTCGGAGGTCGCTGGCTTCCATCCGCCAGCGATTTTGGTGGCCTTCCATGGCCAGGGATGTCAGGCAGTTCGTGGCAGCCTGCTCAGTTTGCGCCCAGAACAAGTGTTCATCCTCGCCTCCCGTTGGTCTGCTCCGCCCGTTACACGTTCCTGCCCGCCCATGGTCACATCTAGCCCTTGACTTTGTCACTGGCCTCCCCGAATCGAAGGGCAACACCGTCATTCTCACGGTGGTGGATCGCTTCTCCAAAGCAGCTCACTTCATTCCTCTCCCCAAGCTCCCCTCTGCCAAGGAGACAGCTCAGGTGGTGGTGGACCAAGTATTCCGGATTCATGGTCTTCCGGTTGATGTGGTCTCTGACAGGGGCCCACAGTTTGTCTCTCGGTTTTGGAAGGAATTTTGCAGACAGATCGGGGCCTCTACGAGTCTGTCATCTGGATTCCATCCCCAGACCAATGGGCAGTCTGAGCGGGCTAACCAGGATTTGGAACGTGCTCTCCGCTGCCTGGCATCACATAATCCTAACTCTTGGTGTCAACAACTGACCTGGGTAGAGTATGCCCATAATACCCTACCGGTTTCTGCAACAGGTATGTCGCCTTTTCAGTGTTCAGTTGGTTATCAACCACCTCTGTTCCCTTCACAGGAACCCGAAGCGGCGGTCCCGTCTGCTTTGGCTTTCGTTCAACGCTGCCGGCGCACCTGGAGAAAAGCCAAGGAAGCCTTGGTCCGGGCTAGTAGACGGACCAAAGCCGCAGCTGATCGCCACCGGACTCCTGCCCCACACTATGTTTGTGGTCAAAGAGTATGGCTCTCTACCAGGGACTTGCCTCTCAGGGTAGCCTCACGCAAGTTGGCTCCCAAGTTCATTGGTCCATACCAGATCACAAAGGTCTTGAACCCAGTGGCGATTCGGCTCAAGCTCCCTCCCACGCTTGGTCGGGTACACCCAGTGTTTCATGTCTCTAGGGTTAAACCTGTGTTTTCATCCCATCTTGTTCCTCCTGCCCCGACCCCCCCTCCCCCCCGTCTAGTGGATGGCTCCCCAGTATACACTGTTAGGAGGTTGCTGGACGCTCGTCGCAGAGGTCGGGGCTTTCAGTATCTAGTGGACTGGGAGGGCTACGGTCCGGAGGAGAGGAGTTGGATTCCGGCCCGGGATGTCCTGGACCGGGCGCTGATCGTGGACCTCCATCGGCGACAAGGTAAGCCCCTCCCTGGGGACGCCTAGTGGCGCCCTTGGGGGGGGGTACTGTCAGATCCCGGGGCCGATCTCTTCTTCCCTGATGTTCTATGTTTACATATCCGTTCGAGCACATGGTGTTTGTTTTTGTTCGCCCACTAGCTGTCCGCGTCTGTCACGATAATCCCTCCCACTTCCTCTCTAGTTTAGTAAGATGATTTCACTCACCTGTTCCACTCGTTTCCGTCGTGATTGTTTGCGTTATTTATTCCCTCCTTGTCTGTTGTCTGGTGTCGGTTCGTTGTTTCCATGTTGGCAGCCGTTTGCTGCTTCCTGTCTGGTCAAGCCCAGTCCAAGTTTTGGCTCCCGGTTAATGCTTCCCGTTTATGTTTTCTTCCTCTTTTTTTTCTCCTTTTTCTCCCGTGTTTTAATCTCCCTTTGTCTTCCAGGCTGGTCCGGCTTTTGTTTTTGTCCGCGCTTTCCGACGGCGCCCCGCCGGCCAGCTCACGCTCTTCCTCGCGGCCGAGCAGTGCAGCGCATCGCGCCCCTATCGCCCTCTGGTGGCCGTGGCAGGAACTACCACTGCACTTTGGAAGTGAAAGCCGTTTTTTCCCTCTACGGAGTAGTTTTTGTTTTTTGTTTTTGTTTTTTGGGACTAAGGCGCTTCCTGCTACAAGGGATATTTTGTTGTTTTTTTTTCTTTTTTTCTCTGCCTTGGATGTTCTGTGGACTGTTTACAATAAATCATTGGAATTGACCTGCACCTGTGTCCGTTCTGATTACCCTGACAGAAAATACATCTAAATGTCCGTGAGACTGCAGTACTTCCTGTATATTTTGAGTGACAGATGTTTCGTCCAATCAGCGGTAAAAATCAACATGCTTACGTTGGCTTGAGAATTAAATCCTACTGCTAATCTTGAGTGGCAGATGTCGCGTCCAATCAGTGGTAGGAATGTCATTCGCAAGCCACCACTACCTTTTTTCAGCTTGTTGATTCTTACCGATGATTGGACGAGACATCTGTTACTCGAAATATACAGGAAGTACTGCAGCCTCACGGACATTTAGATGTATTTTCATTTAAGGATTCATTTCAGTATTTTCGGATTTTACATCACTTTGGTCAACTAAGTTGTGTTAAATGTGCTTTTAAAATAAGTTTGGCTTCACGTGACTACTGCTTGTATGTTTTGAGTGACAGATGTCTCTTCCAATCAGCGCTAGGAATTTAATTAGAGAACTATACCTACCTTTTCCCGGTTTGACTGAATTGTCGTTGTGTTGTGTCATTTGGTTTATTGTTTTCGGATTTGTTATGTTGTTTTTGAATTTGTTATTTTGTTTCGGGGTTTGTTATTTTGTTTTGCACTTCACGGACACCGTGGAGTCTTCATCAAGTTTCAGATTTGCAGTACAGCGGAATTAAATCATGTTTCAGATTTCCAAATGAGAGTCAACATTGTTGTTACAGCATCTTGTTGCCCCCAGATTACAATAACCCAAAATAACTCTTCAGTGTAAAAGTGAAAAGCAAAGCTGAGAATCTAGGAACAATAGCTGCATAATGGCACAGTGATTCAATATCTTACACTGGTGCTTAGGCTAAAGATGGGAGACAGAGTTAGCTCACATGCTCCATGTAAAAACAAACAAAAAACAATGATGTTCATGAGCCAACTCATATTTCCAGACATCTAACTTGTAACAACAAAAGAACTGCAACAATTAAGAATGTTAGGTAGTTTTAAAAAATATGCACAGATATAATGAGCCAAAATATTTTAAGCCTGTGATAACTAGTTCCTCAGGAGGGCAAGAAGACTGAGGGAGACAGACACTGAACTAGAAAAGGTGTGAATAATGTGATGCACATATTGTCACTAAATGTCTAATTGGAATTTAATGTGGCTACATCAGGCCTGGAAATGTAGCCATCTGTGAAAAACCTAGATATTCAAATTGGCTCAACAAATCCCTTAGGATATTCAAAATGGCCATTTTCTGAGCAATTACAAGACTGTAGTAGATATTTTATCAGAATCAGGTTTCGACACAGTAGGCTGAGACTTGGGGACATGAGCAAAATCAAAGCCTAATACAGAATACTAAGAAGATGCAGTCTGCTACAGGGGAATGTTCAGAGAGCAACCAGGCTTTGAGTAGTTGAGGCTGAGTTTTCAGGCACAGGGATGTTGAAGCTGAATGCACTAAGAAAACATCACAACAAAACTATAACCAAGATATGTAAGGCATATAAAATGTTTAAATCAAACAAATGATGACCTTGGCCAATACCTTGCTTGCTAGCCGTATCTGTTCTGTGTACTACATTGGTGTGTCTTAATTGGTGATTCAGTTCAATACTCTTATACATGCTTGTTTCTATCTCATGATTTAGGAGTGCTTGGACAGCCGCTATGGATGTATTATATTTAAACCTTTTCAGTGTTCATGAAATGTCCTTTTGCATTATGTGAATTTTAATAAATGCACTGCATTCTTAGGGTCCTGTTTTTGAAATTTGTTGATTTCACTTTGCACCTTTGGATTTGGCTGTTTACATTGTATAAAACTTATAACCACAAAAAGTAAATAACCAGACATGCGAGGTCACTAAGTTTATTTAATTTCTTACTATGCTTAAGTAGAGTTTTCACATATTTGCATTTTGTTTGAGTAGGATTATCAGTGTATACTTTTGAAATTTTCTCCACTTACATCTTACAACAAAGATCTGTACTTTCTACTTTATAACATTCCTGCATGGCATTGCATTACATTTTACAACCCCAATCATCACCACCTGCAGAATATTATATGTAACGGCATAATTTGTCTTCCAACTGTGGCATGTCCAATCATGTAGCAGGTGTTTGAATACAGAAGTCGAGATGGCTGTAGACGTCTGTCATGTTTGAGGGATGAGGGAGAGAGAGAGAGAGAGAGAGAGAGAGAGAGAGATGTTTACTATGACTTTAACTCCTATAAGCTCTGGCACACCACCGTTTTGTAAAATTATGTCATGGGTACACAAATTCACAGATTTTCACATGACCGCACCAGGATGTTTATTACATGTCACTTAGGGACTATATGAGTTTAGGTCAATGATAAAGATAAACTTTCCAGAACATTTAAATGGTTTGTGACACCTGTTTCACAATGTGCTATGGGTACAGTTGGCTAATACAAGCTCAACACTTTTAATACTTAAATACATTTGAAGAAATCTACTTTTGTACATTCTCAAGTGGAAATTTAAATAGAGATCTTCTACTCTTACTATTTTTACAAGTACAGGACTTGTGTATATCGCTGACCGCTATAAATAACACACTAATAATCGTTTTGTAAATTCTGCAAATAGTGGTTAGGAAGCCAGTGACAGTTATGTTTAATCAGTTTCTCTTGGTTTCGGTTAGTTAGGGAGTGCCTGAAGAAATTCTCTCTATCCATCTATCCATCCATCTAGGGGATTATATTTCATTGTGTGCACGAGAACTGCCTGCTCGCTTGTGCTCTACCTTTTAATGTCTAGGTGCAACAAGCACATACGACTACTGAGTGAGTGAGTGAGTGAATGAGTAAAAGATCAAGAGTGAGAGAGATTGCACATTCTTTTGCACATTAATGATACAAAACCACCATAAAACTCCCCTCCTGCATGTGTTTTAAAGGCCAGACTTGTGCGACCATCAGTCCTGGTAGAATCTTTACTGCATACAACCAGTTTTCTTTTGCTCATTTTTCAGGCTACTTATTTGCAATGTGGATTGACGATCAAACCCCACTTTGACTTTTTTAGATGTTTCACCAAAATCATCTAAAAAGAATTATGCACAGTGCACCTAGGATTGTGGTTACTGGTGTCCCTGCATCATCTATCTATTAACTTTGTGTCAGGTCATTGGGGCCCCAGAGCCTGTCCCAGGGAACCTTGACACAAGGGCACAAGTAAAACATACTCACACACCCAGTCATTCATTACAGGCAATTTGAAAATGCCAATTGGATTTATGAGACCCCCCACACACATACTATAAAGGTGCGATACAACCATACTAACCATAATCCACAATAGCCACCATATGCTGTGTCTTTCATTTAAGGCTGTATGGTATACACATTATTCATGGTTGATTTGTACCATGCCAAGGAACAATTGCTCCCTGTCCCCACTTTTCTGCTAGCCAGGGTTCACATTATTTTTGTTCTCCGTACTGAGGTACACTTGCATATTTATGCTCTTTGATACAGCAGGTGGTAGTATGCACACAGGTGGTTTGTGAGCCACCCTTAAACACAAGACAGAAAGAGAACGACAATGTTAAGCTTAGTGCTAATATTATTATTATTTTTATTTTTTTTATGTCAAGACCCTCCCCTGGAAACTGGATGAAATTTGCACAGGCTAAGCGCACACAGAGATCTAAATGCTGATCTACGTTCATACGTAAGATTGGCTTCTATATCTGACTTGATCCCAGAGTACTCTGTACTGTGTCATAAACCACCTCTTCAAGTGGACTGCTTCCAAGCCTGGAACGATTGTGTTCTCACTTACTGTATCAAAATGAACCAGATTTTGGGCTCAAATATTCTGTGAAAGGATCCCACGGCCCAATGTGAAAATACCTTATGTGTCATAGCAAGGTTTAATGTATTGTGTATCTTTGTGCCATTTTTGTACTGCATTTACACAGGTTTAAATATATAATTATCATAATTATGGATATTTACAGTATAGTTACAATTACTCCAAATGCAACTGAATCTTAATCAGAATTACAAATTGTTCAATTTTGGTGAATTTTCTGAAGCAATATAGCCTTTATTGTTTAATATAATCTTTACTGTTTCACTCTGAGCTCTTTATTGTTTTTCATCATTGAGGTCTGTACCTCAAGGGTCTGCTTCCAAATTGCAGTATGCGCCCACGCACTATCCGTTTCAAAGTGCTCAGAGAATATAATAGCAGTTTGATTCATAAAACAAAATCCAGAACTCTTCAAGTTCTATGTCCTGTCATAAGAAAAAAACCCCGGAGTTAGTACTGCTGTGGTTCTTGGGAGATGTGGAAAGTTTTGTGGCCCATTTGGCTGACTCATGCTGCTTATTGTGAGCATTGTAAGAGGCCTGACTTTCTTTATCAGATGATCCAAAGATAAAGCTAATCTGGTCAGGAATTCTGGATCATCAGATATGAGACATTTTATTTCTTATCTTGTTCATGTTTCCATTATTAAGACTTATTTTGATTATGTCTAAAATTATGCACATGTAACAGCTTTGATGGGAGAAGTCAGTCAGGCAGCCAGCCAGAAGTGGGTTGGATGCAATTAAAAGGCTTTATTGAAGTTTTTTCCAGCAAAAAAGTTCGAGCTCATATCAGTGGTCAAAACTCTGGCAGGCATCATTTCCACATTCAATGACAAAACAGTCAAGCAACGGTCAAAATGAGAATCTACATGACTAGGCACTGAGAACTGGGAATTCTCATCACTACAGAAGCAAATATCAAAATTACAGTAACAATGCAAGAATTTGCTGACAAAAACACAGAACATGTCCCTGAGTGGCGCAGCAGTGACATGCTTACCTTGTCATCTGGGGATCAAGTTCAAATCTCGGATGATGCCCTAGTCTCCCACTGCCGAGGGGGCCTAGAGAGAGACCTGATTGGCCGAGTTCTCTCATAGGAAAGGGGTGTCGTATACCGTAGCACTCCCATATCAATCACAGCTCTACAGTCAATCACAATTGCACTGTCACCCGATTAAGTTGGCAAAATTCAAAAGATTGAGGTAATCAATTACATACAATTTTTAAAGTAATGATGTTTCCAATTTTAAGTAAACAGAACTATCTATATTTGAGTTTGTTGAAGTATTTTGCAGGCCTTCCAAATGGCAGACTGAACACTTACCACTGCGCCATGAGTGCTTTATAGATATTATGTTGGTGGAAGTTTTACTTAAGGTAAAGAGAATTTTGCAGATCACCCAGCCCAGGGATTGAACCCCGGCCATCCACATAGTGGGTGCAACAGTTACCACTGCGGGAATTATAGGAATTATGTTGGTGGAGGTTTTACATAAGGCATTGTTACTTAAGTATTTACGATTACACTCACTCACTCATCATCTATACTGCTTAATCCTGTATTCAGGGTCACGGGGGGCCTGGAGCCTATCCCAGGAGACTTAGAGCACATGGCAGGGTACACCCTGGACAGGGTGCCAATCCATCGCAGGGCACAGACACACACACATACACTCACTCATTCACACACTGCGGGCAATTTTGGGAACGCCAATCAGCCTAACCTACATGTCTTTGAAATGTGGGAGGAAACCGGAGTACCCGGAGGAAACCCACCAAGCACGGGGAGAACATACAAACTCCATTCACACAGAGACGGGAATCGAGCCTGGCTGGGGATCGAACCCGGACCTACAATTACATAAAATATCAAATTTGTTCAGCAACCTTGAAAAGCCTCATTTCTACAAACTCATAAATGCCAAAAAGTTCTGAATACTCAAAAAGGTCTATTAATTTGACCTAATTGCAATTATTTAAGTTAACAGTACTCAATGTGTTTAATTACTTTGAACATTAGGGTTCACAGTGTGTCTGTGATCTCATGGAAGTCTGGTTAGTGGTGTCCGGTGGCTCAGAGGAAGCATGTCATAGTCTTCACCCTTCCTGGGATGTGGGAGAGCGGTGGGAATTGGATATGACTTAACTAGGGAGAAAATTGGGGGGAAATCCTTAAAAAAAAATGAAAGTGAAACACAATAGTGAGACTGACTGTATGGTCGAGGTGTAAGTTAAAGCAGTAAATGAGTGAATAGCACCATGGTAGGTACTGTCCATGGTACTGTCCTTTTGGATGTTCAATGCAGGTCAATGTGTGGCTTCTCCTTCCACCTCGCCTAAATCTGTGGTTAGGTAAATTGGCCAGGCTACATTGCCCCTAGGTATAAATGTCACATGGATATTTTTCAACCTTGCAGCCTGTAGTCCCAGCATAGGCTCTAGATCCACTGTTATCCTCAACATGCTATGAAGATCCATGAATACAATTAAACACTTCATCAATACAGTGCCATGCAAACGTCTTGATCTACCACTCATTTCGTTACATTTTCCTTCCAAAGAGTCAGACTGTCTTCTATTTTTAATGTTGCCTTGAGGAATAGTTTGCCAGGCTTCATGAAGGACTTTTTTGCCTCTCATTTTCAGAGCAGTCCCTGTGCCTGAGCAGTTTCAGGTGAAAGTTTTTGTTTTTTGTTTGTTTGTTGAGCCACACAATGACCTATGAATCATTCAAGCAAAAAAAAAAAAAAAACATCTAACTTAAGACATAAACCAGTAAGAAAAAAGTATGTGCAGATGATGACAGATGATCAGTTCTGTAATTATACTGGTGATGCTGAATGCTGAGTGGATGGAACTGACGAGAAGAAAAATGGTTCAGGTTGCTGCTGAAGCCCTTACATAAACGGCTAATTATTAAATTGTATTGTTTTAATTGCATCAACATAAATTAATTTAATTCAATATGAAGCAATGTGATGTGGCTGAAGACTTTTGCATCATATTGAAAATATTGCAATACCAAGACTAGCTGGTGTTTAAGCTATACAAAACATAAAAGTGAAAATTTTCAGTTCTTTAGTCCCTAGAAATATTTTTTTTTCTGTTTATGGGATTAGCAAAGTACTACAGATCCTATTCATCATGGAGGTTAGGCCAAAAAAATTGTCTTGGCATGGTGACACAGGGGAGGCATTTAAGCCTATTATACTACATAAATATTATTTGTATAATATTTTATATATTTATTAGGCTGAACCTGGGGAGTTATTAGGTGTCTTAGTGGATAGCGCTGTCGCCTTGCACCTCCATGTGCCAGGTTCGATTCCCACCTTGGGTGTGTGTGCCTGAGGTTTGCATGTTTTCCCCCGTGCTTGGTGGGTTTTCTCCAGGTTTCCTCCCAAAGACCTGCAGATTAGTGCTAATTGGCGTTCCCAAACTGCCCATAGTGTGCAAATGAGCATGTAAGCGTATGTATGTGTCCTGCCCAGGGTGTACCCCGCCTCATGCTCTAAGTCTCCTGGGGCCCCGGCGACCCTGTATACAGAATAAAGTAGTATAGATGATGAGACAACTATACCCGGATCAGTATAGTGCTACTGTAAATACTTATTCACAGAAGGAACTCACTGGCTATACAGTACATGCTATACTGTATAGCTGGATGCTATACTGTGAATCACTAAAATACTGCACAAGTATGCACACACACACACACACACACACACACACACACACACACACACACACACACACAAACCCCTTTACACTGTACTTTCAAGGAAGTTTAAATGCATGTGTGCCAAATCTGCTGATGCGCTCAGAAAAGAGATTAATGGAATTACAAGTTACAGAGTCAGAGTGAACCATCTGCCACACACACACACACACACACTTCAGACCACAACGACCCAGAAACGAGAGAGAGCGAGAGAGAGAGCGAGAGAGAGAGACATGCTCAGTTTTTTATAGAGGTTTGATTATGTTTGAGGTGTTTAATAATTAATTTAGACAAGCAGGGGCTCAAAATGCTCCAAACGCAACACACACACATGCATGCTGGCATGCTGGCGCACACACACCTACATACACACACACACACACACACACACACACACACACACCCACACACACACACACACAGCAATTAAAAAATACTTCTTGATGTCACTGTTCTTCGGTATTTTGTCTTATTTCACTGTGTGTGTGTGTGTGTGTGTGTGTGTGTGTGTGTGTGTGTGTGTGTGTGTGTGTGTGTGTGTGTTGGAGGGGGTGGCAACCATGCAGAAAAAGTCAGTTGCGACAGAGGTTTAGACCCCCACTGACACATGTGACACATGGAGTGGTCTGGGTTTCTTGAAGTGGATACCTGCTGAGGCTGTTAAGGAGCTACACAGCATGAGCCGCCGCTGCCACAGATCCTACCACAATAGTTCTCAGACGCACATGGACACGCACGCTAATTTACAACAATTTACAAAAGTACAGATCCTTTCTCCAAAACAGTCCATCAGTTCACTGCTCTGTTCATTACTCATAAACCCTGTGTCCTAGCCTGCTGTGAGGATTTGCAATACTAATCTAGATACTACACTCCTCTTCCCCTAGTACACACATCACTAAGAATAAATAAAAGTTATTGTCATGCAGCGCATCAAAGCCGCCGCGTAGCTTTGAACTCTATTCACCAGCTATATGAGAGAGAAAGAAATGCAGAGACAGAAAAAGGATTTCTCAGTATACAGTACGTGACACTAAAGATTTTGACAGGTCAGTTTAAAGCAAGGCGCCATGGTGGCGTAGTGATTCGCACCGTGGCCTTGCACCTCGATGGTCCGGGTTTGATTCCCTTATTGGAGTCTGTGTGCATTGCGTTTGCATGTTCTCCCTGTGCTTGGTAGGTTCCCTCCAGGTACTCCGACCTGTGTGTGTGTGTGTGCCCTGCAATGAATTGGCACCCATCCAGGGTGTATCCTGCCTCGTGCCCAAAGTCTCCTGTGATAGGCTCCAGGCCCCCTGCAGCACGATTAATGAGTGAGTCTAAAACATGTCTTATCTCATAAACCTAATTAATTAGGTTTATAAGTTAGCTACTTAGTTTTTGTTAAATTATCTTGTTAATTTCTGTTGTACGTAGCACCTTGGTCTTGGAGGAATATTGTTTCATTTCACTGTGTAATAACTGTGTATGGTTGAAATGACAATAAAAGCCTACTTGAACTTGAACTTGAACATTTAAGTGATTAATTCTAATTATTGAGGCTATTGTGCTCTGTGTTGAATTACTGTACATCAGAAGGGTATTGGATTTACGTTCTCTATCATTCCCTTTCCTCATCAGCATGCCATGCTTTCTTTTTCTACTGATATTTATTCTTGTTTCGTCCGTGTAATACACTGTGATGTGAGGAGTTTGGTCTCAGCTTTGCTTTTGCTCTTTAAAGGATCTACCGTACTATAGCTGATGTAACTGGGACAAACTACCCTTCCTACTGTATGCTATGCTCTTGTAAACAAGCTTAAAAAATGATAATGGATGGGTCATCCAAGGAGCAGCTTAAGCCGGGCAGAATTTCAGTTCAACAAATGCAATATTTCTCATTTCAATTTGAAATATTGCTGATGGCGTTTATGCTTGCGCCAAAGAGATGATAATGTGGTATCATACTATACAATGCCTGGCCACTTACTGTAAGGTTGCATTTAATGCCCATCGCTCTGGAATAGGGTTAATCTGGCATGATGAGACCATGTGTGCGTTTACCACAATCTAATTTTAGCAAGTCTAATCGGTCTAATCTAATCTCCTTAGCAAACTCAAGCCTTTTTTTTCTAGTTAGTCTCAAGAACAAGTTGATTCCTTACAGCCACAGATCTGTTTAGATATGAGTTCAATCCTGTGAATTCTCTTCACATTGTGAGTCTATGGAAACGCTCTTACTTGCACTATCAGACACACTGTTTTTTACTGTTGATGTTTTTTGACCAAGCATTAAAGTGATCTCCATTCATGACTTTTTTTACCGCATTTTTTTCCCCATGTTTGTTCCACAAAGGTGACACTTCAGCACTATCCTTCCATTTTTTTTTTTTTTTGATAATATCTTGAAGGCTTGGTAACACAGGTCCAGGTTTTTTTTTATTTTTTATTTTTTCAGTGCAAACCCAATAATTTGACTCTTTTGAAATTTGAAATATCTTTTTTTTTTGGCTGGGCAGTTAATATAGTATGTAACAGGTTTACATTAGGCAAATTTGTATATGTAGTGTTTATTTGTCCATATTCAGTTAATAGATTGGTATACAAATCCAAGCCTCCAAGCATCCATCCTCTATATCAGCCATTCCCAAACTTAACAATGAACACTTTGAAATGTGAAAATATTCACAGCCCTTTAATCCTACCTCTGATCAACACACAAGATAAATGAAAACTCTTACATTGTTTAAATCACATATTTTGTTTTATTAGTTCTGGAAACTTTTAAATGTACATAATATTTCAGAAATTTTAAACCTAGTTACAAAATTGTAAATGAAAACGTTTTGGTTATAAATTACGTCTTGCAGCGCACCTGCAGTACCTTTACAGTGGTCCACACTTTGGGAAACAATGGCCTACTGTATATTGCTTATTGTATGGAGCCTGTTTCAGAGAACAAGGGGTACACCTTGGATAGGGTGCCAAGCTCACATACGCACACCCGATCATACACTACAGGCAATTTGGAAACACCAATCAGCCTACACAGCATGTCTTTGGACTGTGGGAGGAAACCCAGTGGAATGTGACCAAGCGAACATGCACCCTGGAGGTGTGAGGCAACAGTGCTAACCAGTAAACCATCATGCCACCCTGAAAGAACCTTAAAGACTTCATTTCAAGGACATCAACACAACCCTTCCATAATGTGTCCGAGCGAAATGAAGCTCGATATATTGCATCAGGGATAGACTGTGGTTGTCTTTGAATGAATCTTTTGAACATTACACACCCTAAGAAAAAAGCTATCTACCCTTTTCTGTGTGAGATGTCCATACTTGCCTAGTGTTGGTGGGATTGACAGTATGTAATCACTCCCACCCAAAGAGCATGACCAATTTTGTTGGCTTGGCTCCATGCTACGGATGGCTGTGGCATGGTCGGGAGTCCGATGCTTGGAAATATGAGAAAGCTTCCGATCAATCTGTAGTCAAAACAGAATGCTTGGATCAATTTGTTTTTGTCCCCAGAATGCCAGTTGGTCTTTGCCAAACAATTAGTTCCACTTGAACTAAAGACTCAGGCTAAAAATTCCAATGTTAAACACAAAGCCCAACTCCCTGCTATCTCTGGCTTTCTAAATTGTTCAAAGATCCTCTTCCTCTCAAGTTACCCTTGCACATATCTTCCCATTTCCCCTTCTCAGACCTTCACATAGTGTTTTCTCCAGCATGCATGAATTTAAACTGCACCACTGTCTGACCTTCAGGATACACATTCTGAATTGCTAAACCTCATAAGATTTCATATTCACCTCTCCAGGTTCTGGAGTGATTTTCTCTGAACACCTCATACTGCAGTCAGTCAGGTGCCTGCATGGGCCACACAGGCAGATCAGTTCATTACAATTATGAAAGGCTGCAGCTCTGCTTCATCCAGTGTAAGCCCTCTGTTAGCTGCTTGGAGTTTTTCTTCAACCTTTCAAAAACATGTCAGTATGTAAAATAGGGAGAATTAGTGGCCCCTGTAGTAGCATGGTGGTTTTCGCTGTGGCCTCACACCTCCAACGGTGGGGTGAGATTCCGGCTTCAGGTCTCTTTGCATGAAGTTTGCATGTTCTTCCAGTGCTTGGTGCTTGGTCCTCTGGAAACTCTAGTTTCTCCATAGAGTCCAAAGGCCTGCAGAGTAGGCTAATTACTGTAGCATTTCCAAATCCCCAAAGTCCAGAGGGTCTCTGCTTCATGATCCGAGTCTTCTGTGATATGCTTGAGGCTTCCTGTATCCCTAAGCAGGATAAACAGTATAGAGAGTGAGTGAGTAGTTGCCTCTTATTGTGCATGAGTATGCAACATTTGTATTCCTTATGATAGATTGATGCCGCCTCTCCCTCACTGTTCCTGGGACAGGCTCCGAATCCACTGTGGGCGTCTGCTGAAGAGAAACAATTGATCTGGTGCAAGTATGTACAGTGCTGTGAAAAGGTTTTGCCATTCCCTGATTTGTCACACTTACTGTAAATGATTCAGGTCATCCAACAAATTTTCATATTACACAAAGACACCATGAGTAAATATAAAATATAGTTTTTAAAAAATCTGTCCAAATTTACCTGGCCCTATGTGAAAAGGTATTTAAGGCCTGCAGGCCTCACTTGCCTCAGTTAAAGTTCAATTCAATTCAATTTTATTTGTATAGCGCTTTTAATAATTGACATTGTTGCAAAGCAGCTTTACCCAATCAAAAGAATGATTTAAGCTTTTATGAAATGTGAATGTGAATGAATCAGAATATTCAGTATAACAGGAGATGTGTTTAAGTGAATATGGATTCCATTTCGTTATTGGAGGCTCAGGTAGATTATAGGAAACTCCGGTCCTGAACTATTGAGCAATTGCAGTCATGACTCCTCAGCGAACAGCTATCAGCATCAGCCGAAGCCAGGACCATCAACCGTCCCCAGTCACCACACACATCACAGGCAGACCACACGGGGCAGTATCCATGAGACGAGATCTCCAGCCAAGAAGCTGGACACCAGAACGAGACAGACGGGTCCTGGGGCAGGGGGGTCTGGATCACTGGCAGCTCAGGAATGACATGTATAGCTCGAGAGAGAAACGGGGAGAGGGAGACAGAGAGAGAAGAGGAGAGAGTGGAAGAGAAGGAGAGATGGCAGTTACAGTAGGTATGGTCACTGTTACACAATGCATTAAGTAAATGTATATTTACTCATCTCACATTTGGCAAAAAGTATCTTGATTATCCACAAACGAAAAATATTCTGTGGACTGAGGAGACAAAAGTTTAACTTTTTTTTTTTTTTTTTATCTGCATTGTGTTACATCTGACATAAAACTAAACACAGCATTTCATCAAAAGAACATGATGGTCTGGGGGCAGCTTTGCCCCTTCAGGACCTGAAGGACTTGTCATAGTTGATGAAACTATGAATTCTGCATTCAACCCATAAATCCTGAAGGAGAATATATGGCTATTAATTGGGTTACGCAGCAGGACAAAGATCTAAAACACACTAGGGCAATAACTTTTTCTCTTAGGGGCAGGCAGGTTTGGACAGCTTTTTTCTCTTAAGAAATGAAATCGTCATTTAAAAACTGCATTTTTTTTTTATTTATTATTTACTCAGGTTACTTTGTGTAATGTTAATTTGTTTTGATGATCTCAATCAATTAAGTGTGATGAATATGCAAAAAAAAAAACATATACAGGGAAATACGTTTTCTTGGCACTGTAAGTAATATAATAAAATGTATATGAATGATAGGACTTTGCAAAAACAACTCATATACAACCCTAAACTTTCCTTGCAGAATTTTTTACTAAATATCTGCTATATTATTGCCAACGATGTTATAGTCTATTGTTACTAAAATTGCAAGTGAAAAATGTCTTGTTCTCTTGTCAGATTATTTTGCTTCTTTCAATCAATAAAGTCCTAAAAACTAGCAAAATTGCACTGCTAAGCTTTTTGGCAGTAAAAAAAAAAAAGCCTGTATTCTGAACCCTTAAAAAACAAACTACTAAAACAGCAGACTATACCTTTAAGTAAAGAAGTAAAAGATTTCCAGCAGTTTTTGTGTGTTGGCTGTACTGTATATATGCTCAGAGATTACGATAGTCCCTCTAGAAAGGCACTGGTGCTACACTTCATATTACTTGAAAAAAGATGTGTAATCATTTCTCTAGAGCTTTTATACTGAGCTTTTTCTGCCTCTTTTTATTTGAGAAAGAACGGAAGTGGGCACATCTATATTCAGAGCCAGGAGCAAGATTCTGATTGCAATTATTTTTAAGTATTTGGCATAGCTGGCTAGGATTTATTTTTTTTTTTTCATTTTTATAGAATGTTATTCAGGATGTAAATAGCCAAGCACAATTGAATGCAATCATATTTCGAATGTAATAGTTTCCCATTACAAATAACAGGAAAATCTACTTTGTAGTTCGTCACTAGTGGTGGCTTTCATTACCTGGTAAATGAGAATTAAATAAAGGACTGGCTGTTATGATTGATTACAGATGGGCAGCAGAGTGGACAGATGTGATATAACTCTCAGAGGACATGCGTGAGAAGAACTGACCTTCACTACTCCTGCCATCATTTAATATTCAAATTCTTAAGGTTTAGTTTTGTCTTTTCCATGCCTTTCAAAATTTGTATTTTTTTTTTTTTTGCGCTATATGACAATTTAGGTGGCATGCTGGTGTAGTGGTTAGCACTGTCGTCTTGCACCTCCAGGGTTCGATTCCCGTCTCAGTGTGCATGGAGTTTGCATGTTCTCCCCGTGCTTGGTGGGTTTCCTCAGGAACTCCGGTTCCCTCCCACAGTCCAAAGACATGTAGGTGTTCTCAAATTGCCCGTAGTGTGTGTGAATGAGTGTGTGAGTGTGTGTATGTATGTGTGCCCTGCGATGGGTTGGCACCCTGTCCAAGGTGTACCCCGTCTCGTGCCCTAAGTCTCCTCTGATAGGCTCCAGGCCCCCCGTGACCCTGAATACAGGATTAATTGGTATAGATGATGAGAGTGTGAGTGAGTGAGTGAGCACTGTATACCACAACTTACTGTGCAAATGTGAGAATGCATTGTGAACGTTATAACAGACTGTATTTCACATATGTCTCGCAGGAAAAGACATAGAGAGGAGAACGTGCTAATGTTTAATCAGAATCTGCCCTTGTTAACTAGTGTTGATTTTCTTGCAGTACCATATGCAGCTCGTCTACAGTATGTGTGGGATTTATACATTCAATTTCTTTACTCAGTGAACAAGTAAAACTGCAATTTTATATGAGATGAGAGGAGATGGAAGCAGTTTACTGAATATATATTCTTGTATGATTCTTAAATATTGTATCATACAAGAAAATGAATTGTACCAAAAGAAACCTGCTGTGCATAATACACCCATAGCAGTGCACAGGAGCAGCTAATATAAATAGGCAAGCAAGACTAGGCTGCTCTATCAGTTACAACAGTAAAATAAGCCTGTGTATGTGTTTTTTTTCTCTTCTTCTTCTTCTAGATTTACAGATGCACAGATTATTTGCTGTTAAAAATGCCTTGAGTGAAAATGCCTTTTTGCTGGCCAGAGGTCAGAGAAGAATGGTCAGACTGGTCATGCATAATATGCTGTTATTGGATAACGAATGTGAAAAAAGTTAAATCATTTATTCTACTTTTTAAATTTTTTGAGATGCTTTTGGATGGTAAAGAAAAAGATGACAGACTAAGCAGATGTTGTTTGTGTAACTCATAACTCATCCCTAACAGTTTTATTGTCACGATATTGATATTAGTCCTCACATCTGACAGCATCACTACCAGCACAACACACTAACAGTCCACTATTATGTCAATGTCGATACTGTGGTGAGAATGATCCACTAATCCAAGATTAGTCAAATCAACTGGACTTTTACTGAAATGTGTTAATATCACTTGTTTACACTGGAATATCATTAAACATTTAAGTACAGCACATGAGTTGTAACCTGTACTGTATACAACAGAAAGTCATTACTCCTGGACTAAGCAAGACTACCTACTGTAGTGTAACGCAAATACACAACAGCGTGACATAAGCACATTGTCCCTGTTGGCATAAAAAAAAAGTACTTAAAATATTGTTCGAACAATACAACTCAGGGGGAAAATATTCCATGGTGGTCACATGAAGGTGGGTGTTGAGAAGAGTTTTTGAGTAGTCCAGGTGATTAGGCCAGGGGCAGGAGTGTGTTGAGCAGTCTAACTGTCTCAGGAGAGAAGCTGTTTTGGAGTCTGGTTTGGTGGCACAGATGCTCTGGTAGATTTTGCCAGCTGGCAGGAGGGCAAAGAGTCTATAAGAAGGGTAGGGGGGGTCATCCGCAATGCCAGGGGCCTAGCAGATGCAGTGTTCCTGGTAGGAGGTGTTCATTTTGATTAATGGTTTTCTTAAGGTAGT
This sequence comes from Clarias magur, assembly GCA_013621035.1. Lineage (NCBI taxonomy): Eukaryota > Metazoa > Chordata > Actinopteri > Siluriformes > Clariidae > Clarias > Clarias magur. The sequence continues at coordinate 604,737 of QNUK01000352.1, read as the reverse complement.
CGCTTTTCAAAAATGTACTGTACAGTATGTGCAGATAGGCTACTATATATACAGAATTCTGATGATCTACTGTACTATAACTACATACACGTAGGCCTATATACTGTATGTAGTGGTAAAGAAATGCTACTTGTATGAAATCCTTCCAACTAATATCAGTGTTTATTATAATGACACCAGTGCAGTGCAATTCATGAGATTATTTTTTTGCAGCATTTCAATTACAGTATACACAATCTACTGTATTTCTATGTAACCAAATGCCTTTTTCTTCTATTGTGAATGCATTTTTTCCCCATTATGTGTTACATACAGACTCATTCAGACCTTTATATATGAAATATTACTCATATATATGAATCAAATCAGTAAAACTAAGCATTCTGTTCACCACAAAGCACGGGAGTGTACCACTGGAAAATTCATATTACCATGATTAGCTCTCTGTGACACTGAGATGGACATTAATTCACCATCACGCAGTTAATTCGGATCTCATTAAGGATAGAAACAACCTATTTCAGCATCTGAGCGAAAATCAGTTCATAATGAGAAATTTTTCAAATTGTTAAACTAAAGATTTACTTGAATTATATTATGATTATGTTTTTTTTTTTATATATATATATATATATCCCACTTATAAACTAACCCAAACCACTATGGCTTAAAATCAAACACAAAGAGCTCTGATTTTCTTCACCCTCATATAAAAATGTAAGAAATTTTTATTAATAGTTGTTGCAATATGTATCTTTGAAAAATGCAGCTGAACTCATTAACCTACATTGGGAGCTAGCAAATTTCTAAATGCCCAAATGAAGCAATTTATTCAATTGCACAGAAACACGGTATGAAACCCTCCCACACATACAGACTCACCAGACACTCCATTAGGTACACCTAATCAACTGCTTGTTAATGCAAATCTAATCAGCCAATCATGTAGCAGCAACTGGATGCATCAAGGCATGTAGACACGGTTGAGACGATCTGCTCAATTCAAACCAAGCATCAGAATGGAGAGGGACAGTGATTTAAGTGACTTTAATCATGGTTGTTGGTTCAAGACAGAGTGGTATAAATATTTCCAAAACTGAAAATCTATTGGGATTTTCACAATTTGGCAGAATTTGACATAAATAACTTGAAAGCATGGGTTCATCCTGGCTTATATCAACAGGTCAGGCTGGTGGTGATGTAATGGTGTGGGGATATTTTCTTGCTACACTTTGTGCTAATTAGTACCAATTAGGCATTTTTAAATGCCACGGCCTACTTGAGTATTGTTGTTGACCATTTCCAACCCTTTAAGACCACAGGATAACACGCCATGTCACAAAGCTAAAATCATCTCAGACTGGTTTGTGTTCACTGTACTCAAATAGCCTCCACAGTCACTCACCCTTGGGACGTGGTGGCGCAGGAGATTAGCATCATGAATGTGCAACGGACAAATCTGCAGCAACTGCATGATGCTATCATGTCAATATGGACCAGAGTCTCTAAGGAATGTTCCCAGCACTTTGTTGAATCTGTGGCATGAAGAATTAAAGTTGGTCTGAAGTGAGAGAGATTTACAGTTTACTTTACTTTTTCACTCACTCACTTACTCACCTATATAGTTACAGCTCAAAATACTGCAAACCCAACACACACAAACACACACACACACACACGCACGCACGCACGCACGCACGCACACACACACACACACACACGCGCACACACACACACGCGCGCACACACACACACAATGATGATGGACTCTATATGAGGATGGAGTCTGGTTTCTTTTTATTTGCTACTGTTACTTCTGGCTTGATTTAAATCTAAATCTGGGTTGCTATAAATTTGCTCTGCGAAATTTGCTTTGCATTACTATCTGTATAGTGATTTGAATTTTTAAATCACTATGCACATATGACTGAATTTGAATGAATGTAATGTAAATCGCAGTAATGAAGTTATCATTCTGAACATTCTGAAACCAGCTCTTGGTCGCCTACAGTGTTTAGTTTCTGGGAAATAAACAGTCAGAATAAACATTAAATGGAATCTACATCCATTAATAAATGCAGTCCAGGGTCTCACAGTATAACGCATATTAGTTCAGTGCAGTGCATTGCGGTGGTCTATTAGAATCACTATAAAAAATGAGGAGGAATGAAACATAAAGAAAAGAAAAGAGAAAATGTTGAATGATGACTTTCAGAACCTGTCTGTAAAAGAGGGCTGAATTTCAAACATAGCCCTTGTTAAAATCCTTTTCAGCCACTCTACCCCCTCCTGGGACTCACTATTTCACTTTCATAAGATTCACACACACTCCATTTTCATATTGTGTCTGTCACAGTGAATGTCAGACTGGAGTTTCTTGGAAGTGAATGATGAGCTCAACCCCGGCTCTGTCTCGGCTCTTTCTATGCCTCAGTGACTGCCATCCAGTACAGATGAGCTTTTACTGTCCTTTGTTTTATATGGATTACCACACCGCTGCAGAACTCGGGTCTACTGGGGATTATGGAACTGAGATCCAGAGATTAGTCATTTTGTGTAGTGTTAAAAGATGGATTTTGGGATGAGGCTTAAGATTCTAGGTTTAGATTTACCATTAGACTATCAATCAGCGCAGCCAAAATACAGATTAATCTGACCATAGACCAAGCGGGTTAAATTGGCAGAGCATTATTCTCCTCAATTATTATTATTATTATTATTATTATTATTATTATTATTGTCCACCTTCCCAGTTGCTTTAGTGATTGAATAAGGTGGCTTGATATCTCGGTAATCAACATTTTCTCTATGGCCTATTAGTTTGGCAGAGAGACTGCAGCAATAAAAACAGGAAAAAGTGCTGCAGTTGATTCAACACACTGATACACACACCTGACTCACATGATTGGTTCTACACTCTCCAATAAAGATGCACTGTCCCCTATAGAACCTTACAACAAAGTGTTACCGTTTGAGAGTATTACCCTCTTATGAGGCAAATAATACTTGAAATATCTTTTTTTTTTTATAAATAATATATACATTTCTACAGATAATGCAGCTGATGCGGATGAGTGCGTCCGAGTCAGACAACAAACGTTTCGCATAATGTGTATATTTTTACCTCAGACTTTTTAAAAGGAAAGCATAGAGCTTGTACCATAATTGCTGTGAATGGTCTGTGACTAACCACCATGACTCCCCTGCTCCACTTTACTATAAAAGGGTTATTCTAAATGAAAACAGAAGCTGAATTTAATTTGTTAGATCCACTCAGGGAATAAATGGATATAACCTGCTGGCTGGTGCATCGATTTCTCTCTTTTTCTGGTTTAGCATGAAAGAACGCCACATGAATATAACGAGCTGCATCTAATTCCCGAGTGAACGCGACACTACATTTTGTTCTAAATAAATCAATCAGGGGGAAAAGAGAGAGAGAGAGAGAGAGAGAGAGAGAGAAAGCAAGAGAGAGAGAGAAACACATTCTAGCATTTTATTATGCCCTTGTTCAATATCCCCTCATGATGCAGAGGTGTGAATCAGTTATGTCACACGAGTACTTACTTCCAGCATAATGGAAGCGGATGACTTTTATATCAAATGCTCTTGCCCTTGGCAGCAAGAATGCTATATTTCAAGAGTATCAAACAGACAGAAAAATGTTAAAATTCTTTAGCGCTACAGATCTAGGACAGGAGCCCAACACTGCAGCAATGGTTGAAATAAATTCTGTTTTAAAATGTCTGCTAATTAGCTAGTCAACTGGCTAACATTGTAGCTAGCTAGTTTTTAACCTGCATCTTTAGCAAACCTTGCAGCCAGTGATGCACTGAAGGATTGTTAAGTTAATACAGGTAAATTGTGTAATTTGCTTTACCAAAACAACAGAATTAATAATCACCAGGATCCTTTTTCCAGTAAACTTAGTTTAGCTATGTTTAGTGTAATGTAGTGGGATCACTCGCTCACTCATCGTCTATACCGCTTTGTCCTGTATACAGGTTCGCAGGAGGCCCTCCCATCTCAGGCGCCTTAGGGCATGAGGCAGTGTATACCTTAGATGGGGTGCCAATCCACTGCAGGGCACACACACACACACACACACACACACACACACACACACTCACACGTTCTTTCACATATTGTGGCCAATTAGGCAACGCCAATTAGCCTAATATGCATGTTTTTGCACTGTAGGAGGAAGCTAGAGTACCTGAAGTAAACCAACCAAGTACGGAGAGAACATGCGCACAGACCCAAGACGGGAATCGAACATAGACACTGAAGAGGCAAGGCGACAGTGCTAGCCATTAAGCCACTGTGCTGTCAATTTCCTTATCCACCTTTTTCTGTCCATCTTATAACATGTTGATCTCTATTTTCTGTGCAATGTATCCTTAATCAAATGCAATATTTCAAAAATACGTAAATCTGAAGGGTTTTTTTTCTTCATGTCATCTTAGGGAGTTTTTTTTTTCTGTTGTCCGTCACCGTCTCCATTGTTAAAAACATATAAAATTCCATTAAATAAATATTTAATATAAACTGATTGTCCATGATATTAAAACCACCTGCATAATATTGTCAGCAAACAGCCCTGACCTATCGTGGCATGAACTCGACAAGACCTCTGAAGTTATGCTGTGGTATCTGGCACCAAGACGTCAGCAGCAGATCCATTTATTCCTGTAAGCCCCAAGGTGGGACATTCATCTATCTTGCTTGTTCGTCCAGCCCTTCCAACAGATGTTTGCTCCGGTTAAGACCTGGGGAATTTGGAGGCCAAGTCAAAACCTTGAGCTCTTTGCATGTGTTCTCTAAACCAACTCTGATGAATCTGTGAAGTTTGGCAGAGTGCATTATTTTGCTGAAAGTGGTGACTTTCATCTTAGAATACCATTGTTTGTTTGGTCTACAACAATGTTAAGGTAGGTGGTATGTGTCAAAGTAACATCCGAAAGAACTCCATGACCAAAGGTTTCCAAATAGAGCATTGCTCAAAGCATTGCCTCAGCTGGCTTGCCTACTTCCCGGTACCCTCCCTTTGAGGTAAGCACACATACTTTGCTGTCCACATGATGTAATATAAATGTGTTCTGTCACCTTAATGTTCTAGCCAGCATTTCAGCAGTTTGTTCAGTAGCTATTCTGTGCAATTGGGCTAGCCTTTGCACCCCACAATTATAAATGAGCCTTGGCTGACCTTGACACTGTGGCAGGTTCACTTTATTCTTCTTTGGACCATTTTTCGTATGTAGTAACCAGTAAATATCAGAAATACACTACAACATGTTTTGGAAGTGCTCTGACCCATTCATCTAGAATCCTGTTCAGGAATACTGTGTATCCAGATCCAATCTAAGGAATTCTGGGTGAAAGCCAGGAATACACCCTAAAGGTGAACAGAAACTGGAGAACCTAGAGAAAACCCACTTGGACACAGGAGACAGTAATCTGAGCTCAGGATGAAGGTAAAGATCCTGTTGCTGTGAGGTGGCAACTGTACAGTACCTGCTGTACTATGCCGTGCTCATCTTTTTTCTGTTTTGGAATGGGAACTTCATTAAATTGTATAAGCTTCTGGGCAAGTTCTGCTACAAAAGTATACAATTACATTACCTTAATTGCTTAGTACTCTAAGGGCTTATCTGATGCATTTCCATGTAGCTAAGGGGAATGAAATGAAATGGTTGTTAAGATGGTGATGGTGATTACCCCAAAGGGGAATGAGCTAGGAGGAGGAGTTAATGAGAACATGGTAGCAGTGCACTATATCATGTACCAAATACTGCAGAAAAACATTTTGCTTCCCCAGGGTACAAAAAATGTAAATGTAAAACAGTTTTGTTAACTATTCCATTAAGTACCTTAATGAAAACATGTACCTTATAACTAAAGGTACCCTTGAAGGCATCGCCTCAATGACAATCTTCTGTACCATTATCCCATGGTTTAATACCTTTTTCTTCTGAGACCGTAAACCACGGATAAGAATTTGTGCAGGGACTGTCAAATTCTCTCTTGGTCTGAAGATATATTGGTAATGTTTAAAAAACTGGAACACGCTACCACGCTCCATTTGGGCGAATAACATGCTAGCGGAGATATTTCCCATTGCATTCCATCATTTCTCTTGCTCTCGATTTCCCTTTTCCCTCTCACAGACACCTCATTTCATCCTAGTTAACTCTCCTCAATGAACAGGATGAGATGATGCAGCGTCTTTTTTTGACAAGCCCAACTTAGACCAGGATCTGCCCCAGATGACACTGTAATCCATCACTCTGGGCACGCATTATTCGCCGTCCTTAGCTGTCAATCAGCACGGTGTCCGCGGCTTCATCCTCCTGATAAACACTCATTTGCAGTTCAGACAGGGATGCCTCTTGTCTGACATCACATTGACTATCTGACACCTGGTGCCCAAACATGCATGATAACAAATAGGCTACTGACTCAATACAAAAGGTGGCTTGGTACCGCACACATACAGTAGGCAGCAATTCCTCACTTACTGTATAATTACACACACCTACAGTACTTGTTTATCTTGTGTGTCATGGCTACTTCCTGTGCATCACAGGCTGTAGATTGTCATTATGTCCTGATGTCATTAATTTAGCCAACATGTTTTTGAAGGAGGAGAGATCATTAGTGAAAATCAGGCTGTGTTGCGCACATGAGACTGGGAGCTCTGATGACGCTTAATAGAAGAGCTGTAAATTCTGATAGATAATTAAATGTCTTGCCAAACAAACAAACCAGACACTTTGCTATACCTTAAATCTGTCAGCTTCGTTTAAAAGTTACCATACAAACTAATTACACATTTGACTGCCTAATAGTTGTTGACTCTAGTTAAAAACAGCAAGTTGAAATTGCTTAAAGCAGGGAAAGGTATTTCCATATTCAGAGTCGTGTTATGCAGCTGCTTAATTACTTTAACTACAAATGATCTCTATGTAGTTCACACCTGTGAGGTCACCAGATTTTTCTTGATCAGAGAAAGATGAGATTTTTTTCAGTAATATCTTTCTCGCTGCCTTGTGTTGTTCACTAGCACTTGTCTTTAAGCGAAAAAAAATCAGACGATACTGTAGAAAGTATAAATTGAAGAAGCAGCAAGAATTTTGCATGTCAAATGTAATATGATGCAAGATAAAAGCAAGAGATAAGTACAAAATAAGAGGCAATTAAAACACCAATATGGTCTGATATGAATGAGAGGGAAGTATGTAAATAAACATCTAACAGGCAGTTGATATATTGTACTATTATTTTTATATATGGTAATAATGAAATGCGAAGATACTGGGATTAATGAACCCACAAGGTATTAGGCTGTGAAACCATAATGTGTAACAAAGTACAATCATAATTACATCATATTTTTTGTTCAACAAATTAGCCTATATAAATAAAAATCTAATATTTTACAAATGCAGAATAATTTTCTAGAAAGAAAGGACTATAGTGATTTGCAATTTATTTTACAGACATTTACAGAAATTGGATAATTTATCTATAAAAGAGTCGGTAAAGAAAGTCAATCTCCATCCCTCTGATATGCAGTCTCTAGCTTGAGTAGCAAGGCAACTTGCCCATCACACAAATGACCATTTGGTTCATTTAATGAGGTACAGGTGGAATAATGTCTTATCAGGTCCAAATCCCTTTTAAAAAGATCTTAATTCAAAGCTTTGACCGCTGCATAAAATCGACATTTGGTTCCCCACTTGCGCCTTCCTTTCCATGAGACATGAGGCAGATGGTCATGGCAGGTTGCAGGTGGACATGTTCTGTGCCAAAATCACAAGTCACTGGAGTAAACCCACTCTGTTGTGTCCCGACTGCGAGCAAGGATTCATCTGGTTCCCTTCTCCTGACTTCTACCAGCACCTGTGTGATGCCATGAGTCACATCAATAGACATCATGCAGTTCTGCCTGCCAATGACCCTTCTGCACTAATGAAATCATTTTTCCTGGGTTTCCTGGTAGGTTTTATTATATATTATTAAGTGATGTGTATCAGGAACACAGCTAAAGGTTTTTTTTTGTTGTTGTTGTTGTTTCTTTAGTTTTTTTTTTTTTTTTTTCTCTCATGGATTGAGGTTGCATGCATGGCATACGTGCAAATGTATACTTCAGTAACGGAGAAAGGACATATGTATTAACTTGTACAGCTTTTTTAAGATATCAATATATCATCATATATATTTCATCATATACTTTTATCATATTTCATATTTCATATCATATATCGTATTTCATCATATACGTTTAAGTGAACCAAACAAACTGCTGGACAAGTGTTCCTAAGAAAACTTCATACAATTCTCTGAGGAGCTGCGGCTGATTTCTTGCATACTCAGTGACATACCAGTAAGCATTGTTGGGTCAATAATGATGAAAAGGAATCTACATCACATTACCCAGGCAATCACTGAAAAAAACAAGGTGGAGCTTAGTGAGGGAAGCCATGGTGATGCTCTGAACAGTTACTCTGGACTTTCTGTTGTTGTAGGACTTTCAAAGTACAGTGCCTGAGAGTGAAGTGAAAACCTTTGAAAAAACCTTTGCATAATTGAGGACTGTATACTGTAAGAGAGTGTCTAGAAAGAAAGCATTGCTCAAGAAGAGCCATATGAAAGCATACAGTATGTATCATCCAGACAAGGTTTCTGGTGTGAGGAGGCTAAGATATACTGTACTGTATGTTTATGACTGTAAGTTTATACTGTTTGTGTATGACTGTATGTTTACGTTTTAAAGTACTATGTGTGGCACAAATGTAAGACAGGCCAGGCTTCCTGTTTACCATTATTGGTAACGTGAAATATGTTGGGGGCAATATCATTCTCTTTGGATACCTTTCATCTACAGAACATGGGCTTCATTTCAAAATTTAAGGTGGAATGGCCAATGTCCAAATTTGAATAGAACTAAAAACCTTTATGGCAGCAGTTGAAAATTGCAGTGAAAAAGCACCATCCAACCGGAAGCAAATCTTATGTGGAGCTAGTAGGAAACCAAATGGTGCCACTGCAAGAGCCTATTGTTTTTGGTCTTTTAACTTGCTTCAATCAAGGTGTTGACACAGCAGTCCATCCAATCCACATAATACTTGGCACAGGTTTTACACTGGATACTCTCCATTGGATACAACCTCACATTTTACATCCAGTGGCTGGGGTTTTGGGCATTGGCTGAGAATTAAACCAAGGACTTCCACAAGACAGATGAGCCACCAATGTCCCTTCCTACTGTCTCGACAAATCCGTATGAATGCCTGCAGATAAATCTGCCCATTTTAATGGGACGCTATACACTGATCAACCATAACATCAAGACCATCGCCAAGAGCAACAGCAAACTGTTGACCTAGCACCCAAGGCCTACCCATGTTCACAGGGACCAAAGGTCCGTCTGGACTGATCCAACAGAAAAGACAAGGCAGCACAAATTGCCTAAAACATCAATGCTGGCCATGATAGATAGGCACCCAGTGCACCACAGCTCGCCATTTATCGGCTCCCAAAGACAAAGAGCCCATGATTGCCAACCTAGCCTCCAAACACCCCCAAACACCCCAGATCTCAATCTGATGGAGCACCCAGGAGTTGCACCAGGCAAACATAACCAATCCATGGAGGCATCACGCCACAACCCACAGAATCTCCTGATGTCCTAGTGCCAGACACTACAGGACACTCCCAGAGGCCCTGCGGACCCACACCATGAGGGGCCAGAGCCATGCATGTGGTACAAGGTGAATCGACCAACCTCACAACTTTGATTGGTGTATATGTTTTATTCCATTAAAAAAAGTAGCTGTGAAAAAATTTGAGAGTTCACCTTGACCATGGACTGTAGGTGGTTGTTGCTATAACACATACTGTAGATGTACAACGCCGTTCTGGTCCCCTTTGCTCCATTCTCCATCTGTGGCCATCTGCTAAGTAGACTGAAGGGGAAGGGGACATTGAGACTGAATGAAAGTTTGTGAGCGAGTGACTGACTGACTGACTGACAGACCTGTACAGTAGTACAGTAGTGCTTAGGCTTTGAGGTTTTTTAGGTGAAGGGTTTTTAATGCTTTATTCTATTATGAAGGCATGAGGAAAGTGTTGTGTAGATTAAAAAAAAAAGTGTAAATATGAAGGATTTTTTTTTTTTAGTAATTAATTTTCCCAACTCTCTCTCTGTCTCTGTCTCTCTCTCTCTCTCTCTCTCTCTCTCTCTTTTGGCCCTTTTATTATTTATTTTATTTTTTAAGCAAACTGACTCGATCTCCTGAGACATACTGCCACCTGTAGGCTGGGGTTACTTAAATACTGCTAATAACCAGGATGTGTGTGTGTGTGTGTGTGTCTGAGAGAGAGAGAGAGAGAGAGAGAGCAATGACAAGACATCACAACTCCAATGCAGACAGCTTTCTTGTTCCCAGAAGTCGAGTGTGTGCATACATTTGTCACTGCGCCTCTTTAGTTTGTCACTCACTTATACCTTGTTCTTCTTTGTTCATTTTTCATTCTAATCTCAGCAGTCGCATTGCTGTCTCGTCCCTCTGTGTTTCTCTCTCCGTCGAAGGAGATGGAGTGGGGTACGATGCTCCTGCTCTGAAATATTAGGTGGATTAATGAAGAATTTAACAGCTGCAGAGTCATAAATATCACACATCAACAGAGAGGGGAGTCGAAGCTTGGTGCTAACGGGTATAGCTGTATCTTTATGCTTTAACATAGCCACTCACTCATCGTCTGTAGCGCTTTATACTGTATTCAGGGTTGCGGGTGATCTGGTGCCTATCCCAGGAGACTTACTGTAGAGATTTTATCTTGGATGCCAATCCATCACAGAGGCACATACATACACTACAGGCAATTTGGAAATGCCAGTTAGCCTAATCTGCATGTCTTTGGACTGTGGGAGGAAACCGGAAACCCATCAAGCATGGGAACATGCAATTCCGTGTACACGGAGACGGGAATCGAGCCTGGCCAGGAATCGGACCCGAACCGTGGAGGTGTAAGATGACAGCGGTCACCACTACACCACTGTGCCGCCCTAACATAGTCAGTGAGATTTTATTTTAAAATACAAACTTTTAATAGGTCAGGGACTAGTGGAGCCAGGCCCAGGTTAAATTCCAGCCCAAACCACAGCCACTGGATGCAGTGCTGGTCCCAAGCCCAGATAAAATGGAATGGTTGTATCAGAAATGGCATCGGGGCATTAAATCTGTGATCGCATGGTCTACTGTGGCAACCCTTTGATGGGAGTAGCCGAAAGACCAACATCATTGCACAATGGTGGAAATGATGTTGTTGACGTTTAGTAGTGGATAAAAAAAGTAAAGGATATAGAGACTGCAACAACATGAATATAGTATGTCTTCATTTTAGATGTGTATGAGATAAAAATTCCAAAAGGTTTTCAACATGAACGTTTCAGTCTTGTTCCGTTCAAACCTTCCACTGCTAATAGACTGGCTGTCAAGAAGCTGTGTTTTAGTCCTAACGTGGATCATCTGCAGTGCTTTTCCGGCACAAAAGAACACGTAGAGTGTAGAAAGCGATCCGGTCTAATCACGTCCCTTTACAGTGCTTTCTTTCATGCTGCCAGTCATAAGATAACAGCTAATAATAACTAAATAAAGCAGATTGATTATAATTGCCGTATCGTTCTCTGGAGGAAGCAGAAGCGCCGGCATATGTTGGATTCATCCGCCACACACTAGGGGCATTTTGAAAACGTCTTTTTATTTTCTGACAGGGCCTGAGAAGGGGAAAGCAGTGACATGCTGCAGACAGGCGCGTTAAACTCTCCAGATGGTGGGAAATCCCATGAAACTGGCTGTGGAAAGAACCGTGTGCTGCTGTTTGTCTGACGTGAGGCGGCCATTAAGTGACTGAGGAGATCGGAGATCCCAGATCAATAAACGGCTCCAGAATGGATGGGGCTTTCGAGAGCTCCCATGACAACAGTACCTGTTAGTGCTCTAAGTGGCAGAAAGGAGGAGAGGAGGAAACGTGTGCTGGTGTCTGTGTCTGTGTGTGTCTGTGTGGGAACGGGAAAAGAAAAGTGGGGTTGGATTAAGGGGTGTGTCCTGGTTTTTAGACAGATGGTAGCACTCTAAAGGTTACTGCATAATTATGTATAGGACAGTGTTACCTGGTTTTCTTGCTCTGTTTTGTTTGTCTGCGTGTGGACAGATACTAATGATGCTCCCGATATTAATACGGATATCACTGTTGGTTCCTCATGGCTCGAAGAAATCTAATCCAAATTCCTCCAGTAACTCTGGGCTCTATACATAAGCAGTCTCACTGGGCCACCTTTTCTCCTCGATCCATATCTCTTACTTTTTATTCTTCCAGGCTTGCAAGGGACCGCCTGCCATTGGCACCGCGGGTAGTCAGTCCCACTTTTCTCCCCACTATGATGCCCCTGCCCACAGCCCTAACGTAATGATAGGTGTATTTGATGATGGTTATAAATAATACAAGCGTGCTTTGTTTTGCAGTGAAGCCTCGGGTTGTTAATTTCAACTAGTTGGACAGACATTGAATAGATGAGATTTTTGTTCTGAAAATGGGAATAATTGTCCATTTATCTGTTTAACTGTCTTTAAACATTGCTTTAAAACAACAACTTGACAGCTGAGACTGAAACAAGACGAGTTAACACTGGGAAAAGACGAGGTTTAAAATTTTTATTTATTTTTTTTTCAGAATCTTCCATGTTGTAATTTGGATGATTCTGTGCCCAGACTTTTGTTATTGGCTGGCAAGAATAGAATCCGATGAGGTATTCTGTTGTTGTAGTCCATCCACGCAATGTTTCAATGTTTTAGCATTCTGAGATGTTCTTCTGCTCACCACGATTGAATTATTTGAGTTTCTACTGCATATTCCTCCTGGGAGGTTGAACCGTTCTCCTCTGACCTCTCAAATCAACAAGATGTTTCTACTAATAGACCTGTTTCTTATTCAATGGTTTATTTATTTATTTATTTATTTATTTACTTTTTTACCATTCTAAGTAAACCCTAAAGACCATCCACTGTGTGAAAATCTCACAAGATATTTCAGAAACGGCAATGTGTCTCAAACCGTTAAGGCCCAAAAGTTGCCACTGTTGAGCCCTTGAGCGACGCCCTTAATCCCATCTGCCCCAGGGGAGCTGTATGCTGACTGACACGGCGCTCTGACCCCAGATTCCTTACTGGGATACGCGAAAAATCATTTTACTGTGATGTAAGATATATGTAACGAAGAATTTTATCTTAAATACTCTAACCAGTTCATCTGGCACCAACACCTATACAGTCACAGAGATCACATTTTCCCCATTCTGGTGTTTTATCAAAACATTAACCACATTTGATCATCTGTATCTGCATTTTAGTTGAATTGCACTGCATGCTGATATGGCAGCACAGTGGAGTAGTGGTTAGCACTGTCGCCTTGTACCTCCAGGGTCTGGTTACGATTCCCGCCTCTGTGTGCATAGAGTGGCAAACAGTATGGGCACTCCGGTTTCTTCACACATGCAGATTAGGCTGATTTTGCTGTACTGTGTATGTGTCCAGGGTGTACCTTACCTCATGTCCTACAGTAACTGTACTGTATAAATTAACAGATGTCTTCTTAATTCAAGTGCACAAACACTGTGTTTTGTGGTAGTGGCACAAATTGAGATCCAATAGATTTGTAGAAACTCTAAGAAAAAGCAGTTATTTTCTAGCTTGGTACCAAAGGAGGGGAGAAAAAATGAAGAAGTGATACACGTCAACCACATCAAACGATCAATAGACTATCATAACAGATATGATCAGGGATGAGCGGTCATGACTGATGGCATGCCTTTAACTCTTCTCCTGTCTGCAAAATGACTTTCCCTAAGGCAAACTCCAGAGCATGTAAAACAAACCAATAGGTGGCCCATTTCCAAAACTGCGCATTCAGCTCTCTGTATGGTAAATCTGACAGTAATTAAGCAAAAATAATTTGCTCTAAGCTGCTCGGCAGTTTAAAACTCTTACCAAGCAAATCAACCCAGAACACACCATTGACTGTGCATGAAAAGCCATTATTGAAAATCATTGCTAGCTTAATTCATTTTGAGAGAAAACAAAAAAATATATATATAGAAGAAAAGAGCCAGAGAGAAAGTGGACAAGGACAGACTCCAGATTTATTCAGACAAACATTTTTTTTTCTCCATGTAACTGTTTTACAGATGAAAATTTTCAGAAAAATTGAATCCAAAATAAGTAAGTAAATAAATAAACACATAAATAATTAAATCCGAACAAACAGAAAGGGATTCAGCCCAGAACATCAACATTCCAGCAGGACTCGGGATCAGGGAGAGGAAAGGAGAGAAAAGAAGACAGGCATTTAACTGAGAACACTAGTACACAATCTGAACGGGAGAGAGAAAGAGAGAGGAAGATGAAGAAAGGAGAGATAAGAGAGGAGAGGAAAGGGTCTACATTACAGTTAAGACTACAGGGAACTTATACACCCAATATCTGCAATGCAAATGGACAAAGCCACACTACTGTATTATATTACATCATCATTTTAGTACTCTTTTATTATTATTCTTTGTAGTATTTTAAATCTGTTGTCTTTATCATCATTTTTACAAAGTAAAAAATATAGAGAATTAACAAAGAAGAATCTTGCAAATATGGCCATTTACTGTAATTGGTGCATTAGTGGTAACTGCAGTAGCATTAGCAGTACGGTAATGTGTGTGTGTGCGTGCCTGTGTGTGTGTGTGTGTGTGTGTGTGTGTGTGTGTGTGTGTGTGTGTGTGTGTGTGTGTGTGTGTGTGTGTGTGTGTGTGTGTGCGCGCGCGCGCGATTTCTGAATTAACAAGGCGATTCTTTGTTGATGTAGCAAACCAAATTATGGTAGGATGGTGAAGCAGGACGGTGGTTAGTAAAAACCTAACAGAGAGGAAATATCACTGCTGTCTCACAGACAATGAAGATGTCGGCAGTACGGATATTAAAGGGCCCATAATTGAACTCTTAACTAAATCCACCTTAGTACTGTGTACCGACTTCTTTCTAATTACAGGATAACTATTATCTAACTATTAGCCTCGTTTGATCTTTGGCAATTTATCGCAAACATTCCTGTTTTTATTTCCCACGTAATTGACATTATTATTCTACAGTATTTAGTTCAAAGTAAAATTTATATAGTGGACCTTCAAAATAGAACTATAGAACATTACTGTGCAATGAAATTCTTTCCCAGCTTTTGAAGTCAGAATGTAGGGTCAGCCATGTACCATCAACCTTCTGATCAATAACACAGAGCCTCAACCTGCTGCACCCAGTTAACTAAATACCTTCCAATCAAGTGATTAGTCAAGCAGGGTAATAAGTGTGAGATTAATACACTGATCATTCGTAACTTTAAAGACATTAACACCTACTGTATGTTTTGGGTTCACTTAGTGTCATCAGGTCAGATCTGCCCCCTCGGCCAATGGATCAATGAGGCCTTTGGGGTGTGCTGTGGTGTCTGGCACCAGGACGGTGGCAGCAGATCCTTTGGGTGCTGTAGGTTGTGGGGTGAGGCCTCCATGGATCATGGACATGTTTGTCCGGTGCATCCCATGGCTGGGTGGGATCTGGGGAATTTGGGCTCTTTGCCTGCTGGGCCCGTGCCATGCAGACTCTGGGGCTCTGGGCATTTTGGTGTCTTTCTATTGTGGACAGGATTTACTTTTCATGCTGCATTGGCATTTCTGTGGGATTGGACCAGGTGAGCTGACCTTTAACCGAAGGCATTGCATGCCCATGATCATGTCACCAGTTTACCAGTACATACATTACCAGTCAAAAGTTTGGACTCACCCAACTCCATAGTCATTCCAGAATTTTATTTCTTCTCACAATGTAAAACAATGCTGAAATATGCAAAAGTCCCCTTTGTACAGATGATATTAAGATGTGTCTGATACTTCTGCTCTGTAAAGCCTTCATAACCGCTCTAATCTGAGGTGCTGGTTGTTAATTGGTGATTTCTGAGGCTGATAACTCTAAATGAACTTCTCCTCTGCAGCAGAGGTAAGTTTTCGCCGTGCTCTCCTGGGCAGGTCTTCATGAGAGCCATATATGTAATGCCATATGTGTTATTTCATAGTTGTGAAAAAGTCTATAATTAAACTTTTGACTGGTACTGTAATTGATATTCAGTGTTAATTTGTTAATGTTATGCTGGGTTAATCTCAGTGTATTGTTGGTTTCATTTTACTGCCGCACAACATTGCTGAGCCTAGACTTGACCAACTAAAGCAACCCACAGATGATAACACAGTGGCCACTATGCATGATGGGTGCATTTCTTAATGTGCTTCCATTCTTACCCTGATCGCTTTACATCTGAACTCATCATTATATATTCCCAACGAGATCATCATCATCATCATCATCATCATGATCATCATGACCATGGCTGGTCTCGCACACATCCTGATAAATAACCCAGTAAGTGTGGCTCTGAGAGACAAAGACAAATCTGCTGAACTGAATGCCGTGATGTTATCACTTCTGCTATGAGAAACGAAATGCGCTATAATCCGTCTCCTCAGTGATCAGACTCCACAGAGGGACACATCATTATGATTAAGCCCATGTGACAACTTTAATCTGATTTATTAAACCCGGCACTCAGGTCAGACTCTTGAAGCCTTAAAACATCCCCTTAAAACTGACAGAACTACTTAATCACCAACTGTCTCACCTGGTCTCCTACTGGACACTTATACATGGATCCACCCAGAGTGCAATTTATCTCTGTACAATGGTCCTATTCCTAATAGCTTC
This sequence comes from Clarias magur, assembly GCA_013621035.1. Taxonomy (NCBI): domain Eukaryota; kingdom Metazoa; phylum Chordata; class Actinopteri; order Siluriformes; family Clariidae; genus Clarias; species Clarias magur. The sequence continues at coordinate 587,878 of QNUK01000352.1, read as the reverse complement.
TATTACAATCTGTGCATTTTTTTTGTTGTTGTTGTTTTTGTTTTGTTATTTCTGTGCATTGTTTTTTTTTTTTTTTTTTTAACAGACCACGCTGACAGCTGAGCATGGTGGAGGGAAAAATGCATTTACAGCAACCATTTTTCTTAAGAGACTCTCAAAATAAAATGTCGCCAAAAAGTGCAATGGCCAGGTTAACAAAGGCGCCCAGCTTGACATGAAGAGTTTTCGGTCCTCATCCATTACTTCTATTTTAGAACGAGAGAGCGCGTTAAGTGGAAATTGCGTGAAGCGGAGATGGTGCGTCTCACACACACCAGCGTGCACAGGAAGTTAATATATATATATATGAAAGCAAAAATGATTTGAAAAAAAAAAAAAAAAAAAACGTTGCATAATTGAAACAATTCAAAATTGTATCATTTTGGATACTAATTGGTTTGTGCATCCACACACACACACACACAAACACACACACAGAGACACAGAAACACACTTTTCTGCTTTTCCTCTGGACAGTGTAGCATGGTAAGGTACAGTATGGTTACTAACCCAAATTCGGGATGATCTGCACTTGCGTTGCTTGTGCGTCCAACACTAATGACACTAAGAGCTTAACGGTCCGGTTTCACTCTGCATTTGGATTATGTGACGAAATATAAAATATGTTCCAGTAGCATTAACATTTTTTTTTTAAACAATTATGGATGGCCTAAGAAACAATGCAGTAATGAATATCTTTCAACAGTCAAAAGTTTACACCATATCTAGCTCCCAGTTTGGTGTTCCTGATGCCTTGGCAAAAAGGGTGACCAAATTGAGCACTGCTACAGGTACCTATTGGATCATGGATTAGTTAGAGTACCTTGACATCCCCATACCACATTGTCCAGTGGAATAGAAAGGTTTGTTCACAGAGACTTTGTGGTAGCTCTGTGTTGACCGTCCAGCAACAGAACGAAGCAGAGCATCAGCAAACAACAGCAGTATCACAAAATAAAATGCTCATTGGCTATTTATTAGCCACCAGCTGGGAAAAAAAAAAAAGATCACCTTCTTCTCATCTCCACAGTAGGGAACATGCATAGGCCCATTGAGAGTCTCACTAGAGCCTCCTAAAACACACCAGAACTTTTACCCATTCTCTCAGACTTATTTGATCATACCGCACCACCTGAAGGACCTTCTAGAGCTTTTAGGAGTCTTCTAAAAGGCTTGAGTGAGAGACCCTGGGATGGAGGGAGACGTAGCGCCTCATCTGTCTGAAGAGAAAAAGAAATATTTACAGCCACAGCTCTCAAATGGCTTCAGGAGCTATGTGGATGGTAAAAAAAAGAGAGAGAGAATAAGAAAAACAATATAAAGAAATGTTGGTGCGAATTCCTGAAATAAGAGTAGGAGTGTATGGTTGCCATTACCAGAGTGTAACAGAATGCGTTAATGCTGCTATGAGAGTTTATACTGATTTATATTGTTTAGATTAGGCAGAAAATAGAACACAGAAGAAAAAAAAAAGAAGACATGTGATGCAGGTTATAGTTATTGATGTGTTTTGGAGATTCTGATCCAGATCGTGGGGTTGGAATGGCTTCAGAACTGTGCATTACAACCGGGGTCCCTGGTTGGCCAACGGAAGATGGGGGGGTGGAGCTACCAGATGTAGCCAGTCTCGTCTTCTTTGTCGTCCTCTTCGTCTTCATCGTCCTCGATGGCCCCGCGGGGGCGGAACCTTCCCCGCTTCTCCTTCTGTCTGCGCCGCCTGTTCTGTGGAGGCTCCTCCTCCTCCTGGTCATCGAGAAGAATGACGGCTCCTCCGCTGCCGAAATCCCCTGAGGTCTCCAGATCCTCCTCTACACACACATACACACACACACACACACACACACAAAATAAATAAATAAATAAATACACAAATATACACACACACACACACACACACACACACACACACACACACACACACACACACAAAGATGTTAGATAGATATGAGATATGACAGTGAAAGATGAATGGATCGCCAGTAGAGCAGGAAGAAAGCATGCCATTATTTATCTATTATACTCTTTTACTGTGATGGGACAGGAACACAGCACCATCCTGAATTATGGGTCCTCTGATGTCTCATAAAGCAAGCAGTATCCTTCATTATATAATGATCTTGGATGTCTCAAAAGGCAGCTCTGACAACAAAAACACTATGATGAGCTGCTGTGTGTGTATTGCCTTATGTACCCCCACTGAAACGATAAACCTGTCCTCACTCAGGTAATTATGGGATTCAGCAGGGAACCTACCACAGATCGGGTTGCCTTGTTTCCTAGAGCCTGCGATCTCATTGCCATATTTATCAACGCACCAACACTGGCCGGTGCTGCTGTGACACTGTGTGGCCTTAAAGTAGCCGTCCTCTGTACAGCGTGGGACGTATGCTCCTAGAGGTCGGGAGAAGGAGAGGAGAGGAGAGAACGGAACGTTATCATCCTGTGAAAATGTGTCGCTGTCAAACAGAAAGAATGGTGTGAACTCCAAAAATGGATTTTCTGCCTATAACATACAGTACGCTGACCTGGACTTATACAAACTCTTGTCAAGCACACAATTATCCAGGAAGTCATTGTGTGCTGTAGCATTATAAAAAAATAATCATGTTTTGAAAGATCCAGGTTAAGAAATGCAGTCATTCTGGCAAAGAGTGGAAATATACTTGCTGTTACAGCATGTCTTCAAGCACTGTGGACAACCGCCAACGCTGTAAGCAGTTTGTATTTCTGCAGATTTGCCTATAATAGAGGATTCCAGTAGGGGGCGCACAAGACAATTCATTTAGACAGTTTTGGCAGCACGGTGGTGTAGAGGTTAGCACCGTCACCTTGCATGATTCCCGTCTCTGTGTGCATGGAGTTTGTATGTTCTCCTCGTGCTTGGTGGGTTTCCTCTGGGTACTCCAGTTTCCTCCCACAGACCAAAAGCATGTAGGTTAGGTTAACTGGCGTTTCCAAATTGCCCGTAGTGTGTGAATGAGTGTGTGTGTGTGTGTGTGTGCCCTGCGATGGATTGGCCCCTGTCCAGGGTTTACCCTGCCTCGTGCCCTAAGCCTCCTGCTATAGGCTCCAGGCCCCCTGTGACCCTGAATACAGGATAAAGAGGTATAGAAGATGAGAGTGAGAGAGTGAATGAGAGTGTATACAAACAAGGCGGCATGATGGTGTAGTGGTAAGCGCTGTCGCCTTGCACCTTCAGGGTCCGGGTTTGATTCCTGTCTCCTGGGCATGGAGTTTGTATGTTCTCCCTGTGTTTGGTGGTTTTCTCCCAAAGAGAAATGTCCCAATTACATACAGATTAGTCTAATTGGCATTCCCAAATTGCCCATAGTGTGTGAATGTTGACCGGAGGTCCTACCATGGTTTTAAAAATGGGAATAAATACAATGGTCAGCACTGACCTCCACAGTCCCTAATTGAACTACAGAGGTTCCTAGATGGATGGATGGATGGACTATGCATAATATTATTGATATGTTGGGGAAAATGTTCAGAATGCCCTGCTCAGCTGCTTTCATATTTTATCAGCGATAAAATATTATCAGGCGATGATGGCATCATATTCTAAACAGTTCCACTTCTGTGTTTAAGTACGGTTACACTGTACCATACCCAAGACCACCTTTTCAAGTGGGTCCATGCCTGGGCACATGACAGATTGTTCACGCTACTCCGTACCAGACGGAGTCAAGTGTACTTGGAAGCATGTTGAGTCTCTGGTGTGAAATCTTTCCAGTCTGTAATCAGATACTGACCTTCAAAATAGCCATAACACAGGAGGAACAAGTGTCATCGGATCAAAGAAAAAAAAAAAAAAGAAACAAAGAAAGAAAGAAATGTAGCATTTTTCTCTTCCATCTCTCTTGACCTTTAAGAAAGGACCAGTAGATGACAACCTCTTAGACATGGCAGTCCAGGTTGATAAAGGTTGATAAATGAGGTAAATCTGTTGAGCCTTCAATATAATTGTGTTTAATGTAGAACACTCAACACATTTACCACTTTCATCGACCTGGACACTGCCATTTCTAGAAGGCTGTCTGCCATTTATCCTTCCTTTCTCTAGACGGGATCTTAGAAAAAAAAAAAACCTGCAGACGGCGGAGCAGTTCTCTAACCCAATTTGGCAGACATAGTACGGGTGTATGTAATTCTGTAGCTCTGACATCATTCTGATATCTTTTGGATATTTTATGCATGGCTTTCATATCTGATGACATTTGAGTAAATTAAAGAATGGATACATGTTTGTTTTTTTTCTTCATAATTTCACATTGTACTAAGAACGGGAAATGGAGATTGAGAAAAAGATGACAAAGCAGGATTGGGACGGTTGTTTTATGTGAAACATCAAAAAAATCAGTGCTTGTTTTTGAAAATAAACTCTTTTTTTTCCACCTTATTTCAGCTTTTTAAATAGACATGGGTTGAACAAGATTAAACGATTGAAGCACAACTGTTAAATGCAATTTCCCTTTCTTTTGTTTTTATTGGGAAACTAAAAGCTGTAGTTTTGACTATACATACAGTACTAGAAAACTTCACTTCACATCTACAAAGGCCATTAAATATGTTTTATTGATTTACCCATTAAACAATTAACAAACACACCAATGTGACATAAATTCAGTCTCCAATTTCAACATATTATACCTGACCTAAAAGCATCATCATTTATTTATACCGGCTGCTGCTGCTTCATCGATAGAGGCCATAAAGACATGTTTGCTCTGCATTGCGCACGAACCCGAGCGGGGCTCCTGCAGCAGATTCTGCGCCTTAGGCGGCAGATATCACTAACGCTGATTGGGTTTCACTGTCTAAACTGTGACTCCCACACACTCACCCATATTAATGCACACTCAGGCGGTTGTTTTTCAGCCTTTGTTACGGCATGAGTTATGAAGCAGTTATGACTGTGCGGGATTATTGATGCCCTTTGGGCCGAACGGGACCAGGGGCAGGAGCGCTGGGTAAGGGTGTCAGCTAGAGTGCATGTTATTGATCGCAGAGGAAAATATCAAGTGTGGACGCACATAAATCACACCGAAAGCCATTACGATTCAAATCAATTATAGCCCAGCTTCGGCAAGGCTTCTGCAGCAAGGCACGCATGAACACACACAAGTGCACACCCACACTCACATAGTACACACTCAGACAGGCGGACACAGTTGGTTGCTTTTTAGGATGATGGAAATTAAAACCTGTTCATTATTTTGGATGAAATAAATCTGAGGCTTAATGACTGACCCACCTATGAGAGACTTCCGTCGGCTTTGAGTGTGAATCCTATTTATTTCATTCTGACAGGGTAGACCTGGGGAAATTAAACACACCCACACACACACACACACACACACACACACACACACACACACACACACACACACACACACACACACACACACACACACAGAGATACACACAGATAACCAACCGTACTGCAAACGCTACTTCATATAAGCAGATCCATGCCAATACATTTAGTTAGTGTTATAAATGTAACCCACTTGAGGTAAAATTATCACGCTGCTTTTTTCTATCTTTATCTCTCTCACGCTCACACTCTCTTTGTCGCTCACCATCTGGTTTCTGGAAGCAGTAGCACCACTCATTGTTGGAAAGCTTCCCGTCCTTAAAGGAGTCACAGGAGTTGAAGAGTGGGCGCATACACAGCTCGTACTTGTCCAGATAAATGGCGCTGAGCTCTGACTGGTCGAGCAAGAGATCATAGTTCATGTCCAACTTGTTGAACATCCAACCAAGCGAGTCCTTACAGATTGGGAGGATGCTGGTGTCAAAACCTACAGAAGGCAGATGTTTTTTTTTTTGTTTTTTTTTACTGCTCTAATCATAAAGGATGTTTATTCACAATATACACAATCCAGGGTGGGTGAAAAGTAACCAGGCATTAAACGTTTGTAATAATGTCCATATTTATGATATACATTTTTGGATACACTGAAAAATGAAAGCAAATCTTTAAATTTCATCTTTAAATTTGCAGCGGTGGCATCAACCAGTTTCCTCAAATGGCCAGAAATGGAATGCACAGTCTTCTGATGGAAGTGGTTTGGGATATTGATGAGAACCTCCTGAATCCATGCCTCCAAGTTCTCCAGTATGTCTTCCAGCATTTTCCAGGACATTGGCTGGGACGAAATCAACCTCATGAAAGGTCTCCAAGAAGACCAGATCTCACTCCTTGTGTTTTTTTCCTGTAGGGCTACGCAAAGGAGGAGGTGTACAGGACAATGTCCAGCACACTGGAGGACTTGGACCCAGTACATGTATAGCAATTTGTTTAAAAAAAATGTATTAGAAATATGGACTTTATTACCTATATTAATGCCTACTTACTTTTTACTCACCCTATAATAAACAGCCTTTTATAATAAACAGCCTTTCAATACATCAAGTCATGCACTTACGTCCTTGTCCATTGTCATTGGCGGAAGTCTTCAGATCTCGGTTGGCGTCCATGTGCAACACGCCAAACCAGTCCTTCAGTCTAGAGGCCAAGCTCCTGAGATCGGCATCACTGCAACCTGGAAACACAAAGGCGCATACGCATCTTGTCAAGCCCCCCCAAAAAAACTCATTATTTTATTATCTCTAACAGGGGCACAGGATAAATTAGTGCTCTCGTCTCAAGCTGGTCAGATGCCAAAGTAATGAGGCAAGACAGGAGTCCTGACTCACAGACCTTCCTCTATTTGAAAATAATCTGCAGATGAAAACCCAGTGGCGTAGTCGCCTACCGCTGGATGCCTGAAGATGAAAAGAATCCAGTAAGCAACCTTGGAGGCATACCTGCAGCAATCAAACATGCCATGTACTGATGGAGCACAATAAAGCCCAACATCATAAAGCGAGTCTCCGCCAATGCGCCTTCCATTACATTTCACCTGTCTGAGCTTCACTTTCATCAGCCGGCGTGCACCATACCGTTCAGAAGCGCAGACTTTTATTGGCTATTTGGGACAAGTTCATCTCAGGCAGTTATCAGTCAGAGATATAAAAAAAAAAGGAATATGAGCAATAATACTATAGTCTGAACTGCAGTATAGAGGATGGAATTGGACCCTGTGCAATAAAGAAATAGTGTGTGAGAATGTATAAGGTGCCTCAAAGTATCACGCAATACAATACACCAGAATGTAGCAGCTCTAGGGAAAGTAAGAGAAAAAAAAAACTGGGTTGACTTTGTGTTTTACTGACAAACTGACAAATAAAGCTCACATTTCTGTTAGTTTTAGCCTCATTCACAGCATGTAAAGTTACAACGATCATTCGAAACATACTTGTTAAAGTCTTTCCGTGCATATTTTATTTGGTCTAATCTCTATTGGGATACCGGTGGGTTTATGTCTGCCTGTTTCCTGCATGTATTAAAAGAGAAAGAAAGGGTTTAAAAAGCTGGAGTAGTAAAAGACGATGACTGTGAAATCTTTTACCATTAACCTGTACAGGGTCACAGGGCCTGGAGCCAATCCCAGGAGACGTTGGGCATGAGGCGCAGGGGAGGATCTACCAGGGTGGCACGGGGTGGCAACTGCCACCCTAAGAAAAAGCCTTCCCATCCCATTTGGCACCCCAGCACTAGTGTCCTAGTGTTCTAAAAAATTTTTTTAAAAATTAAAAGTTTTTTAATTTATCTGACGTTCCAATCCAGATAACAGGTTCAAGTCAATCACCCATCAGCCTTTATTTAATTTTTATAGGACAATGTAAAAATGTGCCCCTTAGTGTATATACCGAATAAGAATAGCGTTCTGTGAATCCACAAAAACCATGCAAGGATGCTTGCTTCAGTGTTGCCACCCCTCATAATGTTAATGCCACCCCCCATGCCACCCCATGAATAATTTTCTAGATACACCCTGGGTAGGGTGCCAATCTATTGCAGAGGGAGAAGCGGCAGTGAGTTGACCGCACACTCCATTCGAGGGTACTGGTAGCACAAAGGCATCAGGATGTGCATGTGGGCGGAGCCACTGGTGATCCTCATGTACAGTACATGGACAGAGCCACAGGTAACCTAAAGTCTGTATAGTTACACAGTAAAACAGGAAGTCTATCTGGCTGGGGAGTGTTTGCACAGGTGGTTCCAGTTTTTCGGTTGTCAGAACGTTGTGGCAACATTAAAGACATTGGGATATTGTTAATATTCGGCACTTTTTAAAAGTTAGAATTACTTTAAGGAAGTGATGTTGACTTAGTATCGACTTCTTAACATTGGGATAACACTGAAGGAATGGCTCCGAAATGTGTGTTTGTGAGAGAATAGCGCACACAGACTAGCAATGAGAAGAATAAAAAGTGCTGAATATTTCGGTCAGCTTTCTGCCCATGTCTTTTTCTATGCCTCTGGAATGTGGGGAAGGCAAACCAAGGTGTTTTTTTTTTGTGTGTGTGTGTGTGTGTGTGTGTGTGTGTGTGTGTGTGTGTGTGTGTGTGTGTGTGAGAGAGAGTGTAAGAGGAATGGAGACAGAACCTGATGTGTGTGTGTTTCTTATTCTGTACCTGTTCAAAGCTCACACCTGCTGTCTCATACATAAATGCCTGCAGGCTAAGCTTACACTCGTGTTGTGCCGAATTCTCCCTTTCATCCTTCTCCATTCTCACTCCTTCCATCCTGCTGCCTTTTTATCCCTCACTATCTATATTCTGTCCCTCCATCTTATTCACGTTCCCAGCTTCTTCTTTTTTTTACATTGGGAACTGTTCTGAAGTTAAAGTACTTGCACATAGCTTTGTTTGTCACTTGATATGGCATTCATCAGCTTTTTTTTTTTTTTTCTCAACAGGAGAAATATGAATCGAAGTGTGTGTGAGCTCCGTTCAGTCAGCTATCCATTATAGCTTATGCATTGTAAAAGTCTTTGAGATGGTTATGCTTGCCCATTTTTACTGCTTCCGACACATCAACTTTCTCAGCAGAAACCCTAATGATGGATGGCCATTGTCATGCAGTTGTAATGACATCGCATGGTCAACTTTGTTTTTGAAAATTAGAGTGACTTTGATGAATTGTTGTTGAGGTAAGGTTGAATGGATGACCCCATCACATTGTTACTAACACTGCTACGGAGGTCGGCGCAGAATGTAAATGAAGCACTGAGTTGAGGCCATTTGTCCCAGAAGGAGGTCTAAGAGTATGGGGAATCAGATACAGGCTTGGAAGGAAGTACACTATGTGGAAAAGGAGTTCAGCATCTGTCAGTGGGTGTTTGTGTTTTACCGATGTGTGACCAAGACCAAACTCAAACTCCTCTCTCTTTTCACTTTTCTCCTTCCACTTTTTTTGCTCTGCACTTTTTACTTCCCTCTTTTTAAATTCACTTCCTACTTTTTACCTTCACCATAACGGAGTAGCATCCACTCTCATACCAATGTCCATATGATAAGAGTGCCATTTGTAAAGCTTATAAAGAGGCGTGGCCAGGTGCACCACATTTTGTCTGATTGTCTCCATGGTGCAGTTGGCACTGTATCGGTGCCGGTCTCAATCCCGGATAAAATGGGAGGGTGGCGTCAAAAATCCAGTGTAAAACCTGTGCTGAGGTGTTGTGTGGATCGGATGTTGTGGCCCCTCGACAGGAGCAGCGACATTGTTTGATGAAGCAGTAAAAGTGCATTTACTAGCCTAAGCATCAGTAGAATGATCATTACATGTACATGACGTGGTTCAGTTCAGAGATGAGGTTATTCATTCGATGTTATCTGAATATCATGAAGTCAACGTTGGTCTGACATAATTTCATTAAAGTGATTAATAACTCTTAAAAACAACCTACTGTAATAGCAGCATTGTCCTAACATTTGTAACAGCGCCAAATTAACATCATCACTGAAAAATCCTGCTGGACTGAAAACCGAATGTTCACTTGTTGCCTACTAAATCCCAACTCCTAACAGATGGAATTCTGTCTGATGTTAGGGCTGATCAGTGTGTATAGGGCTGTTAATATAACCGTGATTAATCTTGAAATTTTTACCGCATTATTATTTTTACCGCAAATTAATCACATGGCCAAATTTGACTGTGATGGCTTTCCATAATTGCAGGAATGGCGAAAGTTACGTTCAGTTACATGTGATAAATGTGATAATGGCATGTTAAATGTGGATATTAAGATCACTGAGTAAACATTACCAGGTTTGCTGAATGGCAAGTTAAATTATTTAAATTTATATCATTTTTTTCCCGATGGATCAGTTTGGATAAATTTAAAGTTGTGCGCTCAAGCTACCTTCAAGAGGAACTATTTTTACAAGAATACAATAAATGTAAGACACTGGAAAAGCTATGAAAGTGAGGCAGATGGCAGAAGCTACTTTTATTGCACTTACTGGAGACCACTGGATATCAGTGAGTAACCATAACTACACAAGTGTAACAGCACATTTATCGATGGCAACTGCACTCATTCACTCTGAGCGTATTAAAACACAGAAGAAAGACATTTAGATGAAGCATGTGCTAGCCAATCACGGTAGCCAAGTTGAAAAGTTTATAACAGACATGATCATCACTACGATCTGATTGCTGTTACAAGGATTTTACCAATCGTGAGATTTTTATGTAAAATTTGTTCAATTAAATTGCATAATGTGTTTCCTTGAACCAGTTTGTCAAATGCATATCTTTATTTCAACATTGCACATTTATAATAAAAGTAAATGTGAGTATTTAATGACTGTGATTAACTTGATAATTTTTTTGTATACATGTAAACATACTTCTTGCATTAACTTACTACTGTGTATTAAACCTTAAATTTCGTTATACAACAATAAACACATTCTATTCTATTCCATTATTTTTTTATATTCATCTGAGGAATCACCTATGACCTCCGATCAGGTCAGAACAGCATGTTTCCTGCTATCTTGTTGCAGCACAACACATGGGCACATATTTTATCTCACACTTTTTTCGGACTATTAAAAGATGCACTGAGTAAAAGGACCTTTCAGTAAGTTGAAAAAGTGCAACAGATGGTGCATCAGTTGCTCCATGCATATGCAACTAGTTTTTTTTTTCCCCCGCTAGATGAATTCAGACATTTGTGAAAAATTTTCATTCAACTTTTAAATGCTGAGAAAATTCACACAGTACACTTTTTCATATTATATCTTCTCCCATTATATCCATATACCATAAATATAAAAAATATATATTTTTAATAGTACCTTTGTAACCATGGCAACAGACCTAGGTAATGATTTAGTCTAGCCTATCTTTACCAGCCATTATCACCTTCATTATCATGTTGCTAAATGACAAAAAAAATACAACACTGATTTTCACAAGAAGAAATGATTTATAGATTACAGTAAATGGAAATACAGTCATTTCTTGAAGCATCTAGAGAGTTTAGGAAACATGACGAGAGTCATGATAATGAGCCTGCCTTTTAAATTACTGGTCGTGACGTGTAGATTTCTTTTTCTTTGATCTGCCAGGCGATGCACAGAGTTTGCTAGCTGCAAGTCAGATAAACTGATATAAGGAGGTTAACAGCCATTTTAGAAATATCCCTTATTCATTTTGATTTCACAGAGTAAACATTCTGTAAATATGAGGTGTATCACATGCTGTATGTGTCTTTTATAACAACATGAATGAATATAAATAGATTTCAAATATTTGTTTCAAGTTTCTAAATAAAAATGTTCCGAGAAATGAAAGACTTGTTTTCTTTGAAATTTTCATGTGCCATTAGGGTGACACCTTTCGGTGTTCTTGTAATAATATTATCATAAGTAATATTAAAAAGGATTTAACACAATTTTAATGATGCTGGTGTGATTCCTGATGTGGGCTTTGAGATGGTGTCAATACCTTGCAAAATACAACTTTAATTGAAAATAGTTTCTGGTGTTACTGTAGGTACCGAATTACAGATAATAAAAAAGAAAGAAAGAAAGAAAAAAGTTTATTCATGTATATTATTTCTTATCCTGAGAGTGCAGAAATCAGCACAAAAATATATAGATAAATAATAATAATAAAGATGGCTCTCCTTAACATAGTGCTGTTCTTGGCTGGTATCTTCTGATCGGCAGCTAATGTAGCGTCTCATCTAGCCATTCATTTAACTCAGCTTGTGGGTGAAATGCTGCTGCATTAAGCCTGTGACTGAATTTTCTCCTAAGTACTTGCTCCATTTGTGGCATCTACAAACACTTTCATGTACTAGTGGAAGGGTGCGATACTTCTTTTCCTGTCATGTGTTAATTTGAAACATTTAAGCACACACACACACACACACACACACACACACACACACACACACACACACACACACGGCGTTAATTAACCTAATGCCTTGTTAAGCCATGTACATTATGTACATACTATATATATATAGTGTTATATACACCGGTGTTCATTCCATGCAGACGCCTGCATAAAAAAGCACAAATTAAATTACAACGTTATTAAATGTTGATAATCTGCTGGACTGTGAGCATCTGGTGTAAAAGCTAAAACACGATCCACTGTCTGTTAGGAATTCCACAAATTAACCACCAAGAACTTGTTAATTAAAGCATTCTTTCATGTTGGCTAGGAATAAACATGAACGCAGGTGTTAATTATTTAGTTACCATTCTGATCAAAAAGCAGCTCATGCAAGTGATCATTGCTGTGCTAAAATTATTTACAGTTAATTAATCATGAAATTATTGCGAAGCTAATCTTAACAGTAAAGAAGCCATTATGAAAATAAATAAATAAATAAATAATGAATCCTGGAACACAGGCCAGACTAAAGTCTAGGCACTTACCCACAAAGACACACACACATACACACACACACACACACACACACACACACACACACACACACACACACACACACACACTTAAACATTTGGTGTGCACCCATTCTGGATGCTGCACACGAACTCCCAATTCATTTTAGCTACAGGAACAAATGAAGCAGAAAAAGAAGCAAAACCTCTTTGCCGGATGAACCACTGATGTGCAGTTTATTAGGCAATTCAGCTAAGAAAGGAAGAGCCGAAGAGAACACACCAAGTTTAAGTGTGCGTATGTGTTCATTACTGTCCATTCGTGACACTGTCTCTGTCTATAAGTGACCCATTTCTATGCACACATTTAAAACCCCATCCTAGACCCCATGAACAAGCAAAAACAAAAAAAAGGCAAGTGTGCAGTGTTGTTCTGTGTTAGGCTTCCTGCTTCAGTGGATGATTTAAGCTAGAAAACAGATTTGTACAGCACCTACACAGCAGGATCCCATACACTGGATGACTGGTGTAATATAGTGGTATAGTTCTAACAATCTTGCTATCATGATTTCTACAATACATCAGGACAATATTGAGTTTGGAAGTTAGAATGTCTTTGATAAAATGATGTTGAAAGAATGACCCAAATACAGTGGAACCTCGGATCGCGAGTTACGCGGTTTGCACAAGTTCCGCAAGACGAGTAACATTTTTTAATACATTTTGACTTGAAAAACAAGTCTTGGTTTACGAGTACAGAGTATCATGTATCATGCAATCATGTATCATTCTTGTTTTGACGCCAAGCGTCACATGATCACAACTGGAGCCAACGTTTTTTCTCTCTCGCGCGCGCTATGGAATTGTAGGTAATCGTCTCCCCTGCTGGGTCTTAGTTCGCGTCTCTCACTGGTATAATCAACATCCGTGCATGCGTGTACTGTTTACTGTAACACTGTGACCGTGTGTGTGTGAAACATACACACGCACTCTAACGGAAACACTTCTCTGTAGCAATACTATTCAAAGGTAAAATGCAGGTTAATTTGTTTCTTGTTAAAGAAGTTTTTTCAGTAAGGCAAACTTTGAAAAGTTTCTGTTGTGTGTGTGTGTATGTGTGTGTGTGTGTGTGTGTGTGTGTGTGTGTGTGTGTGTGTGTGTGTGTGTGTGTGTGTGTGTGTGAAATTCATCCCACACAGTAGCCCCCTCAAATAAGAGAGACGAGAACACGCACAAACACTAATGGAAACTCTTATTTGTACTTTTTTCAAAGGCAAAGTTAAGGTTAATTTGTTTTATTTTTACTTTATATTTTGTATTAATTCTTTTATATATGAATTTGTGATATGGGTTTGTGAAACAAATAATCTGAGTTTTCATTATTTCTTATGGGGAAATTTGCTTTGGTTTCTGAATGTTTTGCTATACGAGCACACTTCCAGAATCAATTATGCTCGTAATCCAAGGTTCCACTGTAGGTTGTGGCAAATACAATCGAAACTAACAAAATTGTAACCTTTAATCAGAGCATTTGTAGTATGCTGGTTACTGCTGGTAGTATACTGGCGTCTGTTTGCACAACGTCCATGGTTAGGTGTGAACACCTTCCAGCACAGGTATCTCACGTCACACAAATTTCTTTGTGCTGTAACATTATGCTCTGTTTCATTTTCTTTTGAGAATATTATGGGATGCATCTTAGCTCCCAAAGTTCTCTACTGTAATATAGTGTTGGCTCAGAATTCAAACTGCATCATGGCTGCTTTTACAGAACAGATCTCAGACAATAAATATTTTTCTATTTACGGCTTACCAATATTAATATAAAAAAAATGCTGTTGTCCATCATTTCTTTGTGGCAGAAAGGACACTGTAGCACTTAGAGTTATTCCTATTCAGGTTATCGGTTTAGTTTTAATATCATTAATAAGTCCTTTTTGCAACGTTGTGTTGGCGCGTTCATTCAATGTTATGCCCTGACATTGACTCCATTGAACACATTTAGGATGACCCAAGAACTCTGATTGCAACCAGACATCCTCGTCTGACATCGGTGTTGAATCTCACTAATGCTCTCTATCTGAATGAGCTCAACTCCCCCACAGTCACACTCCAAAACCTAGTATAAATCTAACCCAGAAGGGTGCAAGTTATTGAATGGAATATCAAACAAACACATGCGGAGGTGAAGTTGACCTTTGGGCAAAATAGTGTATCGTAAAAAAATATCCCAAATTTGCTTTAATGTATATGTATGTATGGTTCATTAGTCTACATTGACAACCAGAAGTGTAAACCCTAATTGAGCATTGCTGGCTTGAAGGGGCTAAACCACACTAAGCAGGAATCTCATTTCTGTTTTTGCGTTTGCTGCAGAGGTCTATGGTATATTTCCAGACTAGTACATGCATCCAGGAACTGAAGTTCCTGTTATTGTGTTGTCACATACAATTCTAAAATCACCTAAATTAAAGCAATGCTCCTTTTTTGTCTGTTTTTTAGATCTTGTTGAAAACCTCAGGTCTCATCATTACCAAGGCAATACCAGATACTGTACACATACTTGCAAAT